>JAODAL010003565.1:0-171238 GCA_025379985.1 Phyllomedusa bahiana
CAATTTGGGTGCCACGCTGTGGCCTACCCCTGTTTTTGCCACCTCCAGAATGTCATTGTGCCACTGTCTGACTCATGCTGCTGCTGTTGCTGCTGCCGTGACCTAGACTCTGTGTCATTGTGCCACTCTGTGGCCTATTCCTGTTTTTGCCACCTCCAGAATGTGATTGTGCCACTGTCTGATCTCATGCTGCTGCAACCGTCACCTCCACTCTCTGTCATTGTGCCACTCTGTGGCCTACTCTTGTTTTTGCCACCTCCAGAATGTCATTGTGCCACTCTCTGACCTCATGCTGCTGCCGCCGAGACCTCCACTCTCTGTCATTGTGCCACTATGTGGCCTACTCCAGTTTTTGCCACCTCCAGAATGTCATTGTGCCACTGTCTGACCTCATGCTGCTGCTGCTGTGACCTCCACTCTCTGTCATTGTGCCACTATGTGGCCTACTCCAGTTTTTGCCACCTCCAGAATGTCATTGTGCCACCGTCTGACCTCATGCTGCTGTTGATGCCGTCAACTCCACACTGTGTCATTGTGCCACTCTGTGGCCTATTCCTGTTTTTGCCACCTCCAGAATGTCATTGTGCCACTGTCTGACCTCATGCTGCTGTGGCTGCTGCCGTCACCTCCACACTCTGTCACTAATGTTGCCACCTGAGCTCTCAGCTTTTTTCCAGCTTTCGCTGGCATGACTTTATCAGGCAACATTCCCGCTTCAGTTTTTTGGTCAGTTTTGCCCTCTTAAGTGCCCAGGGAATTTTATAGTGAAGCGATTCTAAGAGCGGCGGCAGTCATCCGCGTGTCATACTAAAACACAACATTGTATGAAGACCAAACCAAGCTCCCTCTGCATATTTAAGCATGGCACGTTCTACAGCACCCTGCGAGGCTCTGTGCAGCCTGGAAATAGCCGTTTTTTAACGTGATTCGTCCCGAAGTAATTCGTAACTAAGTTATTTTTTGTCGAGCAATTCGGCGAAGTGAGCGAACCTAATTTCGAGAAATTCGCCCATCTCTACTCATAATATGGAGGGGGGTGGGGGTTAGGTGACCATAACAGACTTCACTGACTTCCTGAATAACAACAACATTTTCTTTGTCTTTCCATCAGCAATTACTTTTTTGGATCTAACGTTTAAAGTGAAAAACAATCTTGTTGTAACCAGGGCCGTCTTTACAGCACTATGGGCCCCTGGGCAGAGCTGTGCACTGGGGCCCCCCCCACCCAACCCCCAAAAAAAACAAAAAAAAACACAACTACTCACAGAAACAAATATATAGATTACTACTAACAAACGTTTGACCTACAACACCGCCATCTACCAGCTCTGGTCACCATTACATGACAGAGACTACAGCACTGGTCGAATATAGAAGCAAAAGTAACCCCTGACACCAGGGACTCACAGGAGACGTCCTATCTGATCTGTCGTTCATTGAATCATTCTTTATCCTCTTCTTCTGTCCAGACCACCATGACACCTTCTTCCGGCTGCAACTCGTCCCTGCAGAATGTAACCCACAAACTTCTTAGAATCCTTTTCCCACATGTGTTATGGACACCCCCATTAAATAAATAGGTAGTAATGTTACCAACCATTGAGTAGGTAGGTATGTAGACCCAAGTAGATAGGTATACAGCTCTTTGTAGTACATATGCTGCCCCTGTAGGTAGGTTTACAGCCCCTGTAAGATGTATGGCCTCTTTTATATAGCCCCCTGTATAACTTATGGTCCCAGAAGAATTTAGCCCCCTGTATATACCCCCTATAGTATATGCCCCTTTAAATAGCCCCTTAAATACGTTCCTTTATACAGCCCCTTTTTTGTATGCCCCCTTTATATAGCCCCCTGTAGTATATACCCCCTTATATAAATGCCCCCTGTAGCCATGTCCCCTGTAGCCAGTGGCCCCCGTAGCCAACTGTAGCCAGTGTCCCCTGTAGCCAGAGTCCCCAGAAGCCAGTGACCCCTGTAGCCCCCTGTAGCCAGAGTCCCCTGTAGCCCCCTGTAGCCAGTGGCCCCGGTCGACCCCTGTAGCCAGTGTCCCCCCTGTAGCCAGTGGCCCCTGAAGCCCCCTGTAGCCAGTGGCCCCTGTAGCCATGTCCCCTGTAGCCAGTGGCTCCTGTAGCCCCCTGTAGCCAGTGTCCCCTATAGCCAGCCTGTTGCCCCTGTAGCCAGTGTCCCCTGTAGCCCCCTGTAGCCAGTGTCCCCTGTAGCCATGTCCCCTGTATCCATGTCCCCCCTGTAGCCAGTTGCTCCTGTAGCCAGTGTCCCCTGTAGCCCCCTGTAGCCAGTGTCCCCTGTAGCCCCCTGTAGCCTGTGTCCCCTGTAGCCAGTTGCTCCTGTAGCCCCCTGTAGCCAGTGTCCCCTGTAGCCAGTTGCTCCTGTAGCCCCCTGTAGCCAGTGTCCCCTGTAGCCCATTGCCCCTGTAGCCCGTGTCCCCTGTAGCCCCCCGTAGCCCTCTGTAGCCAGTGTCCCCTGTAGCCCCCTGTAGCCATGTCCCCTGTAGCCAGTTGCTCCTGTAGCCCCCTGTAGCCAATGTCCCCTATAGCCCCCTGTAGCCCTCTGTAGCCAGTGTCCCCTATAGCCCCCTGTAGCCCCCTGTAGCCAGTGCCCCTGTAGATGAAAAAAATGATTTAAAAACTGTTACTTACCACTCCGCGCTCCCCGCTGTGGTCCGCGCTCCGCGAGCTAGTCTGCGGCGTGTGCGGCATGACATCATCACGCCCGCCTACGCCGGGACGTTGCTCCCGTATTCCTCGGCCGGAAGCCTGCGGGGCTGCCGGCCCGAGGATATACAGCGGCGCAGGGGGTGATGTCATCATCTCCTGCGCCGCTTAAAGGCGCGACGGGTCCGGCGGCCTCCTGCAGAGCGTCCCCGCTGCCCGGGCCCCCGCAGGGGCTGTCGCTCCACTGGGCATGGTAGGCGGCTGCCCGGGAGGGGCTCCCCAAGGCTGGGGGGCCCCCGGGCAAGCGCCTACCTGGCCCAATGGGAAAGACGGCCCTGGTTGTAACTAAACATTATCGGAAAGAAACAGCAGGTAACACCACATTACATGCATCTTCATGTCATCCCAAACATATAATCAAAAATATACCAATGGGTGAAATGATGCGAGCACGTTGTAATTGCTCTGATAAAAAAAAGATTTTTGGGAAGAAAGTATTAATATAACTAGTAGACTTAATAAAAGAGGATATCTATTTTGGAATCTGAAATGGGCTAAAAATACAGCTATAGCTAAAGATCGTAACAGTCTTATCTATACTTCCAAAAAAAGTGGATTAGTTTCCTAGAATCACCCAATCACTTTTGGAACTACTTTCAGCTTAGAATACTCAAAAATTGTCAAAATTATTGACAAGAATATGCCCATTCTTACATTAGATTCTTTATTATCAGATGCGTTAGCATCAGGATATAGGTGTTTGGCGAAAAAAGCACCCACATTAGGGCAACAACTTAAACCAAGTTTGTTTATAGCAGATAAAATCAGCAATACTACGTGGTTAAGTTGTACAGGATTTTACAAATGTGGTCACCAAAAATGTCTATGTTGTAACCATGTATTACAAACACAATCTTTTGAATCATATAGTAACAACAAAAGTTTTAATATTAAGCAATTTATCAAGTGTAATATACATTTTAGTAAATACAGTGGGGAAAAAAAGTGGGGAAAAGCCAGTACATGTCCGGGCCCGTCTGAAGTTTGCTAGAGAGCATTTGGATGATCCAGGAGAGTATTGGGAGAATATCATATGGTCAGATGAAACCAAAGTAGAACTGTTTGGTAGAAACACAACTCGTCATGTTTGGAGGAAAGAGAATGCTGAGTTGCATCCAAAGAACACCATACCTACTGTGAAGCATGGGGGGTGGCAACATCATGCTTTGGGGCTGTTTCTCTGCAAAGGGACCAGGGCGACTGATCCGTGTACATGGAAGAAAGAATGGGGCCATGTATAATGAGATTTTGAGTGCAAACCTCCTTCCATCAGCAATGGCATTGAAGATAAAACATGGCTGGATCTTTCAGCATGACAATGATCGCAAGCACACTGCCAGGTCAACGAAGGATTGGCTCAATAAGAAGAATTTCAAGGTCTTGGAGTGGCATAGCCAGTCTCCAGATCTCAACCCCATAGAAAACCTTTGGAGGGAGTTGAAAGTTGGTGTTGCCAGCGACAAAGTCGGTGTTGTCAGCGACAGCCACTGCTCTAGAAGAGATCTGCATGGAGGAATGAGCCAACATACCAGCAACAGTGTGTGCCAACCTTGTGAAGACTTACAGAAAATGTTTGACCTCTGTCATTGCCAACAAAGGATATATAACAAAATACTTTTGATATCGACCAAATACTTATTTTCCACCATAATTTGTAAATAAATTCTGTCCAAATCAGACAATTTGATTTTTGGGATTTGTTTTCTCATTTTGTCTCTCATAGTTGAGGTCTACCTATGATATCAATTACAGGCCTCTCTCGTCTTTTTAAGTTGGAGAACTTGCACAATTGGTGGATGACTAAATACTTTTTTTTTCCCACTGTAGCCCAAATGGCAGTCTAAAACAAACTCCACCAATCTTCATGTGCCAGGCTCAGGTGTTTCCCGCTATCTCCTCAGAGGCCAGCAATGCCCCTCTAATGCCACAGTCATGAGTGAGTGTTATCTCTCCAGGGCAATAATCCAGTTACCTTGGCAGATCTCTTGCTTCTTACTCAAAATCTTCCTACAAGGAAGGATATTTCTACGATGTCTAGACAACTCTTGGATGAGTGTAGTAAAGAAATTGCCCAATTGCATGCTGACCTCTCATCTATGTACACCAGAGTGTATTCTTTGCAACAGGTGCAAAATTCCTCCTCTATCTGCACTGCAAGGAGTAGTGCAATAACATTCATCTCAACTATTCAATATCCAGCAACATCTGGATGATGTAGAAAATAGAGGAAGAAGAAACAACCTAAGGGTCCGTGGTCTTCAAGAATCTGTCCCCTCCTCTGAGCTATATTCCACCATTTCTAACATCTTCAATGAAATCTTGAACCATGCTCCTGATACTTACATAGAAATTTACAGAGTACACAGAGCCCTCCCAGCAAGATTGCTCAGCCTCCCAGAGATGTAGAATGTTGCGTACATTTCTTTTTTCTTAACGAGGAAATCCTGCAAAAGGAGCGTGGACGTAGGTCTCCGACCTATCAAGATAATCCCATACAGACCTTCCTGGATTTATTGTACCACATCTTGGCACAAAGGGCCATGCTAACAAACCTATTCTTACAGATCTGTTAGAGAAACATACCTTACAGCTTGGGATTCCCCTTTGCACTCACTGTCAGCCATTGAGACCGCACTCACACTCTACGCATCCTGGAGGATGTTTCTACTTTCTTAAGGCACTTGCAAATTTCGGATGTCTCCCTATCTGACTGGCCTTCTATTGCTCTTCCTTCAAGAAGAGAGCCTCAGGATCTGCATTGAACTCTCGTTCAGATGTGTCGGGACTCCCCCCTGAGAAAATCCAGGTCCAGGGGATCGCTTAACCAAAACGTACCTGGTCAGTAGAAGTCCTCCTCCGAGTGTCCCTGACACTGCCACCTGAGGGACTCTGTGTTTATCCTTTTTCCTCTTCTTTAACTCATGCTCATAACGTGATTTTACCAAACATGTCCATGAGAATTCAGTGTTTACTGGCTACTACTGGCCTGCAGTGACGAGCTGCTGAGGACACCAGGTCGGTATCTATAGCAACCAGCACTGTAAGCCTATCAGGAGAGAACAAACAAGTCTGTAGCTATAGTGACCAGTGCTGGCAGCCTATCAGGAGAGAACAAACAGGTCTGTAGCTATAGCGACCTGAGGAGCTGACGTAGCCCATACAAGAAAGGATATCTAGGAATAGGCAGGACACTGTTAATGGACGCATATTGTAAAGTGACTTGTTTTTGCAAGATCGTGTAACATAAAAAGAAATACTTGTAGTGAGACAACCCCATTAACATCTGATAAAAAGTTCTTCAGGCCATTCTTGACTGCAGTTGGAAGTCAGTACTGAATGCCACACCCTTTTCACACAATACACACCATCTTCATATAAAAAAATCGCTAACAAGTGTCCAAAACTGTGATCCCACGTCATTGGCGCCAGAACATCCCTCCCTCCATAATGGAATGAATGGAGAAGGTTGAGTCTACCCATGACATGGAGGTGTTAATTGCGCACTCCTCTGAGTATGCAACCAAAGTTTTGCACATATGGAGACCTTGGATTCTGTACCAATCTTCCTGAGAAAAACTGGGCAGCTGGGGACTATAATTGTCCACATCAACCCATGGTAGCACCGGTGACTTCTGAGCTGACGAGAGGGTTCACTTGAGGATCAGAATGCAAACAGCTCTGCCGTGTCTCTGTCAGAGCATACAATGGCGTATTAACGTATACCTCCTCCGCTGTAAAAAAAAAAAAAAAAAATACTTTACCTCTGTGATGTAATTCAACAGCAAGTGTTCCCCCTTGATATATTATAAACTTTTTATTTTGTAATGATATTTTTAACAGGGGGCAGGTGTATTGCTACCTTACAAAGACTTTGGACTCTGTCACTGAAGTTTTTCGGTCACCGGAGATTTTTGGTCACCGGTCGTGTCGGGAAGTCCGTCTGTGGTAAATGACTCACGATCAGGACATACCAGTACTTTCATTTGCGTGAAGGGGTTAACCCCTTAAGGACCTTGGATGTACTCATACATCCCACGGTCCCTAAGGGGCTATGCAGGGGGATCGCTCCGCGACCCCCCCGCACAGCCGCAAGCGGCTTATCGCAGCTAACACACGGCGGTACAGCGCGAGCAGGCAGCGTCGCCCACCCGCGCTGTTTAACCCCTTAGACGCCACGGCAAAGATGGCCGCGGCATCTAAATGAATGAAGAGCAGTGCCGCGCACCGTTCTTCAGGGCGATCGGCATTGCCGCAGCATAACTGCGCCGATCCAACGCCTGGACTTGGCAGCGGGGAGCCTTCTGAAGGCTCCAATCACTGCCATGTCCTGGTTTGCCCCACTTCCTGCTGCTGACAGGAAGTGGGAGAAACCGCCATCTTTGTACAGTCTAATGCATTGTCTATGTAATGCATTAGACTGTATTAACGATCGTGCCCCCTAGTGGTCAAGCCCCATAGGGGGACTCGATGTCAAAGTAAAAGAAAAAAGAAATAAAGTTTTAAAATACAAAAAAATAAAAAAAGTATTAAAAGTTCAAATCACCCACTTTTCCCCATTTTACAAATAAAATCAATAAAACAATAAAACAGGTACACATATTTTGTATCGTCGCGTCCAAAAAAGTCCGATCTATAAAAATATAACATCATTTATCCCGTTCGCTGAACACCGTAGAAGAAGAAAATTCCAAACACCAAAGCGTTTTTTGGTCATTTTACGTCACTTCAAAAATAGAATAAAAGTCATCAAAAAAGTCGCATTCATTCATACTGCTAGCAATACAAAGTACACTTCAGCCCACAAAAAATGCACCCTCACTGACGTCCGTAGGTGTTAGTACAAAAAAGTTATTGGTCGCACAAAATGGCGCAGCGGCGCAAATTAATTTCAAGAATAGAAAATGTTTGGAATTTTTTTACGCCACCAAATCATAACGGAAACCCTACATGTTTGGTATTGGCGGATGTGTATCAACCTGTAGAATACAGAGAACACATTTTTACTGAAGATTGAACGTCGTAAAAGCAAAACACCCGCAGACATGGAGAAAATACTTTTTTTTTCCACAATTTGTCCCACTTGCAATTTTTTTGCAGTTTCCCAGTATATTCTATAGTACAGTGAATAACACCATTAGAAAGTACATCTTGTCCCGTGTCGTAGCTTAATAAAGCTTTTCAGATGTTGATCGGTTTTTAAAATTAAAAATCATTTGAAGGTAAAAATAGCCAGGATTTATTCAATGCAAGCATTGTGAGACACACAGCATATATAACATCATTGCATATGCTCAAGAATGTCTACCCCCTCCTACTGCAATTCATGGTTTTATAGACCCCCTTCTCCTGCAAGAATACATTTAGCCAATCATTTAAAACATAGCTAGTTCCTAATACGCTGGTTTAAAGTTTAATTTCCATATGGCCACCTCCTTACTCACTGAAACAAAGAAACTTTATCCCTTTAAATGTCTATACCTCCATACCATGTGTTTCCAATCATTGGAGGAGGGGGTAGGGGCATGTCTATTAACATTCCAAAGACCTGAGTGTTTCAAAGTTTGATGAAAAGCACACAAAGTGTATATGCAAAATCTTATAAATATAAAACTATAGATATTACCCTCACAATTCTCCCCCTTTGAGCAGATATGTGTGATCCGATCTGTCTTTAGGTTTTTTTCTGAGTACATTCTCATGCAGCTAACCTGCACTGCCAGTCTGCCTAGTTACATGCTTCTTTTTCCCTACCTATCTCATGCTGGATTCCTCAGAAAAAAAGATCATCTACACATATTAAGCTCATCTAACATATTGAGGCTGCTTATGCCCTGAAGAGAAGATATTATATTCTCACAAGCTATAACAAGATATAACTATCTACTTCTTTTAGTTTCCTAACATGCACTGAACATTAAATACACACACATTATTATGAGCAGTACACCTTGTATAACCATCTGTAATATCCCTCTCAGACATCCACTTAGGCCTCTAAACCAATTTGCTAGATTTATAATGACAAGATATCACCCCATAATTAGGCCTTCTTCACTTGGTTTTGCTTTCTCAACCATACATCACTCAGTCTTGCAAAAAACCCTATTTTTAAATTTGCCCTTATTTGCAAATATCCTACGGGATCAGTATAAAAATCAAGTAATTTATACCCATGAAAACTAAATGCTATTTTCCCAGTTTTCCTTGGCTTGCGATCTGCTGCCCTTTTATACAGTGTATGTCTGGGAATCTTGTTTATATCTACATCCTTATGGGGGACTAAGAAGGTAAATGGTGACAGCCTAGCTAAAGTGCATGTTCTTTCTATTGCAAGAATAATCCACTTATGTGCAGCATATATCATGTCTTCTAGTAGATCTTTTAGATGTGTGAACCCATGTTACAGGTTACTATCATATACAAAGGAGCAATTCTAACATACATACACACACACACACACACACATCTCCTTTTACTATCCCCAGATCCTCTAACTGTATTCCAAAACCTACATTTGAAGTTATCACCATTTTCTTGAGGGATCTGATTACTAAAAGTCCCATTTTCAAATGCAGAACACTCATCACATCTATTAAAAGGAAATATTTACTCTCTTCCCATTTTAATCCACGAGTATCTATTAATAAACAAGTAGCTCCTACACCAACATAAATCCCTACATTATCACAAATGGAGGCCTTTCCTATTGACACTTTCAACTAAGGAGCTCATATTTTCTTAACTTTACTAACAGTACTGGTACTCTTAAATTCCCAACCCTTCTATATTAACACATTCACTCTCTGACCCTCATCTGTATGTGTTGCGAGGTTAATATAAAAAAAACATTGAATGTGTCCATCCTGTTATGGGTAAGAGTACACCAATGATGTTCAATCATTAGTCCAGATTTGAAATTAGGAGCTGTAGTTTCTAGGGGGTAGCAAGACATAGTAACAGTTCCTCCTAGGTTGACAGAATTGCTAGATAAGGCACCGTCCTAGCACTTGCTGGGTTGTGCACACATTCAACAGTAATCTTATGATAGTTTATGATGTTGCAGGAACTTATTCAGCATCTTTCATCTTTCTAGTCACGGAGAAGAATGATTCTCTTGTAGTGGCTGGTGTGGACCCAGTTGTTCTTTCCCTCTAGTTTCATCAAAGTCTCAGTTGTCAGCAGAACTTGAAAGGAACAGTCATAATGATAGGCTCGAGGCTCCTTTTCACGTGTCTTTTAAGGACCACCCAATCATCCAGTTCAAGGTTGTGGCTACTCAGTTCTGGAATAGAATCAAAAACTTGTTTATGTAATGCTTCAAGGTGTTTCTGCCAGGTCCGTACATATCCTGTCATACTGTTATGAGTAAAACCTGTGGGAAATATGGTCCTGTCTTGGGGGAGTACCAACTAAGATCTCATAGAGGGACAGTTTAGTTTTCCTTAAGGTGTACAACAGACTGAAAACAAAGCTAACGGCAAACACTCTGACCATGGCTTCCGTGTTTCTTTCATTTAACTGTTCTATTTTTCTTTCCTCATGAGATGGTAGAGAACATGAAAGGCCCATTCTATACCTAAGGCACCCGTCTCTTCTTTCATGACTTCTCCTGTAAAGTGTGTTCCTCTATCACTCTCTATTGCTTCTGGTAGCCCAAATCAACACCTTAATCAACTTTTGGGCACTTTTCTGTTGCTTTTTGTATTGGGAAGGCTTCAGGCCATCCAGGAAAGAGATCTACGCCAACAAGGACAATTTGCACTTCTTGGAATGGACACAGCGGTCGAGGCATGTGTTTCTGGGGGACCTTTCCTACTTTACCTATTCTGTGTTTTGCACATCATACAGGCTTGATCGTATCTGGCTGCGGCTGTACTGAAGCCAAGAGCAAGCCAATACTTGTTTACTAGCAAACATATACATAGCGGTCTTGGACTGGTGGGTCAGTCCATAGGCTGCTAAGGCCATCATTGGGAAAATGATCCAGGGGAGGCAGAGCTTATTGTCTACACTCCAGAGGCCACCTCATTTAACTGAGCTCCCTGTTTATCCCACTCCCCCTTTTTGACTTTCTGAGCAGAGATTGAAGAGTCCTAAGGACATCAGGGGTAACAGGGTCTATGGTGGACACGGCCTGTACAGTCACAAGATCCTTAACCCTAGGCTTTGTCGCAGCCAGTTTTGCCGCTTTTGTCTGCTCTTATTTCCCCTTGCTTCGGGGCTGTCAGATTTTGCATGTGTCTGTGTCCTGACCTTAATTGTTCCAAGCTCTGTAGGCAACAACAGGGCTTTCATTAGGTCTCTGACACTTTCTGCATTCTTGATGGGTTTCTATTTGATGTTAAGAATGCCCAGGTTCTCCATAAGGGACCATAATCATGGGCTATTCCAAATGTATGACATGAGTCTGTGTATATGTTTGTAGTCTTACCCTCGGCCGCTGTCCATGCCTCTGTGAGTGCTCTCAACTCCCCTCCTGGCAAATGAGGTGGAAGTGGTTCAACTTTTATTACCTTATGTTGCGTGACCACCGTATATCCAATGTGATACCTGCTGTATTCCAAGTACCTGGTTCCTTCAACAAAAAACTCAAAGGTTAGAATTAGTGATTTGGAAGACCTTCAAATGGGTAAATCCTGTTTATTGTGCCATTAGGCCCATACAAGCATATTCTTTCTCTTCTTTACCATCTACTTCTACTTCTTCCCCCTTTGGTTCTAAGTTCTAGGGTAACAGAGTGGTAGAGTTCAAGGTTCTACACCAAGTCAGTGAAACACTTGGGACATCAGTAACACACACTGCAGGCGTAGCTAACAGGCCATAGAGATATGTCATAGTTGCACCCAAGAATATCATATACATCATACGGGATATGTATTGTTATGGGGTAACCTAGTACAATCTCTGAGGCTTTGTGTAGAAGTACCTGTACTACAGTGGCTACTCGTACACATAAGGGATTCCTCTCGCCACTGGATCTAAACTAGCTGAGCAACAGCTGCTGGTCTCTGCTGTGTACCATGTAACTGTGTAAAGACTGCCGTGGCATGACCAGCCATCTCAGTGCAGTACAGCGAGAACAGCTTGTCATAGTCAGGTGTGCCCAGGGCAGGTGCAGAGGAAATTAACAACTTCAGAGTTTGGAATTTGTTAAGTGCCTCCTCTATCAGCTCAAATGGCTGTGTAGCCAAACACTCATACAGAAGCTGCATAAGCAAACAAGCTTATCACATGAAAATATATTATAATATTATATCAAACCCAGGAATATCCTGAGTTGACTCCCAGAAGTCAGGTCCTGTATGATCTGTATTCGGTCTCTGGTCAGGTGCCTGGCACCAGCTTACAAGCGGTGTCCTAGAAGGTAACCTTGTCTACAAAAACTGTAACTTGTCCATTGAGACTCAGGCCCTCGATCAGCTAAAAGAAACAAAAACAAAACAGAGATAGTGCAGCCTCTAAACATTTTCCACTGTCACTGGCCAGATTAGTCATCCATGTACACTACTGTCCGTAAGTCAGGTGATGTCCATTGTTACAACACTGAGGACAACTGCTTATATTTTATTGGTTAGTTTAAGAAAGTAGTGAGCATCTCAGGTTAAATGTTAAGGTATCTGTATTACATCCCACAACAAAAATGCATAAGGAAGAGAAGACTAACTGAACCCTTTCTGTACAGTAATCTTTTAGTCCCAAAAAGCTGACCATTCACAAACTGGAGCCTGTTTCTGGAAGATCTACAACTATTGGCTCTTCCCCTGGCCCGCCCCCTGAGTCTGGCAGCATGTACCTCCTATCTTATCATCAGTTGTAAAAAGCTCACCAGCTGTACACATCATGTAGGACTACATGGCTTTACATATAACAAGACAGACAAACAAAGAGTTAGCCAGAAACAAAGAATTAACCACAAATTAACATAAAACTAACAAAGAAACAAAGGGTCATTCATACATTTCCACACATACAACACAAAAACTTCAGACTAAACAAAATGAAAAGAAAAATAAAACAAAAACAAAATATCAATGCCACAAAAAGCAAAACAATTGATGGCAATGATCAAAATATCCCTAGACTTTAGTCTTTAACTTCAAATCAATATAAACAATTTGTAAAAATTAATCTCTTCATTCCTACAAGAGAACACACGGTTAATATTTAATTTTGCTCCTCTCCACCTAAAAGAAACATTTGGGAGAAAAAAAACAGTAAGTAACATTCCTGGTAATATAAAAGTAGTTAAAACATAGAAATATTTCAAAATTTTGACAACTTTTGTGCACAATCCCCAATTTATTTGCTTATATTAAAATGAGCTCTTTAATTTGCCACGCGGACTTATTTCTAATTAAACCAAATTTAATATGATATCCTTTATAACTTATACACCAGATATAACTTATATTCTATATTTAGAACAAAGGCATACATGAATATAGAATATATCTTGTATATACCAAACATCATCTGCAGAATTTTACCTGTAAAGACAAAACATATCAATTACACACAAACCAACTAAAAATTCATCAATGTTCAACACAGATAGGTGCAGTAATCAACGAAAAAACACACAATGGTCTCTCAACATCTGGAGCTGGACCCTTCCCCCCCTTCTGAAATCAGAGCTGCTGCTGCTGTGGCACTATAGATCCCAGAAGTCACAGAAATGGAGGGAAATAACCTTTTTCAATGCATTCTCATCTCACATGGCATAATACCTTCATTAAACCCATTATATACAGGTGACACCTAAAACCTCACATTTATATGAAGACTTTCCATCATTTTTCTACATTCAAATGTCCAACTTTCACCATTACAAGTTTCCAACTGTTTCTAACTTCCTGCTCTTTCCTCTGCAATTTCTATTGCAGTCTCTTTTTAGTTATAATTTTTACACTGCCCCACGGTACGCATTACTCGTTCAAAATTCTACAGTGTCTTAACACTTAATTAGTTTACCATAATACCTCTGATGTGGTTAGATACAAAATCTAAACCACTCATTCAAGTTCCTAAACTAATACACAAATTAGTTAGCATCATACCTCTGAAATGGCTAGATTAAAAAAAATTTAAACCACTCATTCACGTCCCTTAACTATTAAACAAACTAGTCAGTATCGTACCTCTGATGGTTAGATTAAAAATCTAACCACTCATTCATGTCTCTAACTATTAAACAAACTGGTTGTCCTACCTAAGACAGAATTCAATAATCCTGTCTGTCTGGCTTAACCAACGGACTGAAATAATTTCTCCAAACTTTCACTATTTTCTGCAATAACCACTATATGCTGTCATAACGAGCAGGACACAGCCTATTCAGCTCTATTCGTTCATTCATGGATGGATTCACTCCCCCTCCCTCTGGAATTTGCTTTGTTACAAAGCCAGCTAAGGACACTGCAGGCATGAGACCTTTGACCTTTCACAAAAAGTAAAGCTCACATATTCACTCCACACAAAAAGTAAAGCTCACACATATACATATATATGAATATAGAACCACGATCAAATCTTCTCATATATTTTTATCAAAAGTTCTTGGAACAGACTTATAGAGACTTAGAGACCCGGAGAGGGAAGCAATACTTGAAGAGACAGAATATATATAGTAAGCAGATATAGAATATATTTGCTTACCTTTTTGATTGGATGTGCAGCTGCTTATTTTACTCTTCAAGCATTTGATCACCCCTTGTTTTGTCCGGATAACCAAATCTGTTGTCTGCCCCACGGTGGAAAGCGCCATTTTGTCGTAGCTTAATAAAGCTTTTCAGATGTTGATCGGGTTTTCAAATTAAAAATCATTTGAAGGTAAAAATAGCCAGGATTTATTCAATGCAAGCATTGTGAGACACACAGCATATATAACATCATTGCATATGGTCAAGAATGTCTACCCCCTCCTACTGCAATTCATGGTTTTATAGACCCTCTTCTCCTGCAAGAATACATTTAGCCAATCAATTTAAAACATAGCTAGTTCCTAATACGCTGGTTTAAAGTTTAATTTCCATATGACCACCTCCTTCCTCACTGAAACAAAAAAACTTTATCCCTTTAAATGTCTATACCTCCATACCATGTGTTTCCAATCATTGGAGGAGGGGGTAGGGGCATGTCTATTAACATTCCAAAGACCTGAGTGTTTCAAAGTTTGATGAAAAGCACACATAGAGTATATGCAAAATCTTATAAATATAAAACTATATATATTACCCTCACACTCACAAAATAAAAGCTCTCATATGTCTATGTAGGTGGAAAAATAAAAAAGTTCTGGCTCCGGGAAGGCGAGGAGGGAAAAACGAACGTGTCAACAACAAAAAAATGCCGGGTCCTTAAGGGGTTAAACATGTAGGCAAAGGTAAATAAAAACTATTACCAAATACATTACCATTTTAATTTTGTTAATAGGATGGAGGAGGCTTATCCTCTGCTTGTATACACAAGTTTCTCTAGATGACCGACTATCTCTCTCTGCTCTCAAGCAGTCCTGTTCGACCATGGTGACTCACTCTCTGCTGAGTCTTATCTCCAGCACAGGAGCTTGTTTATCTATATTACTGACAAGTTTGAACTCTTTAGAGCTCTGTAGCCTTGCGCAGTATAAGCACTCATGTCACTATGTAACGGCCCAGTCCAGTATTTGTCAGGCGTCAGGAGGTGTGTTGTTACCATTAGCAACCCTGGACTATGTGTATTAGGGCCTACATGTTTATATCCTAGTTTAAGCCTCTCTTGTAGTATAGTTAATGAGCAATGTATTTCTATTTGTGTGATATTCTGTGTGTATTGACCTCTAGTGCTGAAGGTGTTTACAGTTTCCATAGCAAACCACTAGGAGATATTGATTGGTCAATTCATATGTCTGTAAAACAAGTGTTGAGCTTGATCAGAGCTCCTCCCCTGCAACCCATCAGTCTCTAGTGATTGGCCAGGGGGAAGCTGGCTCCGCCCACCCTCTACCCAAGAGGCTGTGCGGGTTCCTACAGTTGGTAGTCTGGCTTGGCCAGAGTCACATCTAACCTCCCTACATCACCTCAGAATCCTGTCAGGCCTGAGGTTTAGTCCCCTAACCTGTTCCCAGGCAGCTATAAGGATTGATACGTATCCTCATTGTATCAGTAGGACATTCTCTGTATTTAGTAGTGCCTGCTGTCGGATTGGTGAAGTGTTAGAGGGTCTCCCAATCACCGTCCATGTCTTCCTGGCTTACAAGTTAGCGTGTCCATGTGTATCCCTCCTGCTTGTCAGTGACGTTTACAGCGTCATCTTCTCTCAAATTTATTCAGTAACCATTCACACTCACCTTTTAAAGGCTGAAAACCTCAAGTCCCTGGAGCAGGTCTACTTCATTTTGTCTATCTGCTAAGGCCAAATCCATAGTAACCATGGTAACCCCATTTCTGAAGCTAAGGAGTCTGATCAAGCCTGCATTTACTCAAGACCTTATATACCTGTATCGAACGGTATAAAATGAATCCCTTCAGTAAAATTTTCATCTATTTGCACCATTATTGTGTAAAGACATTTTATTTAAAGAAGTTCCCTTGTGTATATGCTGAGAGTAGAAAGGGCTCCATCACCCTCGGACCCCACCGTGACAGGAAGGTTGCAGGTGAGCCCCAAAGTTGCACTGCAACACCCTCCAGCACGGCAACATCATTATTATCACTCACAGGGTATGACAACTATACCATGATCAGCTAGAAATATAAGCGCTGATATGCCAATCACTGCTATAGCACCACCCACAGCCTGAGCATTAAGCAGAAACAACCCCATTCACATCACATTTCTTGTCCCTGTTTGGGATATACGTAAGCATGGCAACATAGTCGTTATCAGACTGCATTTACCGAAAGTATGTGCTTTGTGCAATGGATACCAAAGTGTAGTAGACTATGTCCGATGCACAAATTGTACATGGTCCATAAATAGCACAATGACCGGTCCATAAATAGTGCAATAACCTATCGATCCGTCACAGCATTCGTCGCGATACGTTTCTCACAGTATCGTGACAGACACCACAGATGGTTATGTGGAACATGATGTGTATGCGGTCTTAGTTGTTATGGACATAGCACGAAACACTGGTTTTGACAACAAACTAACAGAAATCTTGTCGACTCCCAACATTTCCCATTTAATGCTCTTTGTCAGCATTTTTGGCAACCACTTCTTCTATAATAAATGGAAGCTGTAGCAGAAAATGAAGTAAAAACTGGACGCCAAGTACAAACACTACAGCAGACAAACAAAAGCCCAGAACTCCGTGTGTGACACAGTGAGGTAAAGTGAAAGCAGCGGGGTGATTGGCTGCTGCGGGCAGTCTCCGCAGTAGTCGTACGTGAGGCCGGCCTGTAGGTTTCCCGCCACCACACACCAGGCTCTCTGAACACCTCCGACCAGCACTCTCCGTAACTTGTCTACGGCAGCTTCTGTCACACGGGGTCGGACGCAACGCGCTTCACCATCAGCACTGCTGGCCGACGGATGTGACGTCACGGGCCCATGTTTGAACCAGGTGCCCGGGGATTGTAGCAAAGAACGGGGTTGAGGTTGTACCTTACGGCTGTCGGGTGCTGCCGCGCTGGTGACACTTTACTGCAGGCGGAGAGATGGCTGCGGTGCAGAAAAACGGTGCGGGCCCCGCTCACCCACTGACTGTTTTCTTGTATGACCGCCGCTTGGAGCCGTCCTCCTGTGAGGAGAAGAGTCTGTGCGTCCGAGCGGGGTATAAGGAGTTCCACGCTGACGTCTGTAAGGTGTGTATGGGGCACACGGGGGCAGGTAGCGCTCAGCTCCGGTCATTGCGGTATCGTGTCCTAATGACGCTTCCGTGTGTATGTGCTGCTTGCTGGGTATATGCTGTATATATGTACGTGCTGCATACTGGGTGTATGCTGTATATATGTATGTCCTGCATACTGGGTATATGCTGTATATATTTATGTGCTGTATATATGTATGTTCTGCATACTGGGTATATGTGTTGCATACTGGTTATATATATATATATATATATATATATATATATCCTGCATGCTGGGTATATGCTGTGTATGTGTTGCATGCTTGGTATATGGGGTATATATGTATGTGCTGCATGCTGGGTAAATGCTGTGTGTGTATATGTGTAAAATATATATATATATATATATATATATACACACACACACACTTCCAGCTTGCTGTGTGTGTGCTTGGTATATATGTATGTGCTGTATGCTGGGTGTGTACTGTATGTATGTATGTGCTGTGTACTGGGTATATATGGTATATATGTGTTTGCTGGGTATATGCGTTATATATGCTGTATATATGTGTGGGTATATATGTATGGGCTGTATGCTGGGTATGCTGGGTATGTACTGTATATACAGTTGAAACCAGAAGTTTACATACACAATATAAAAAGACACATATGTGTGTTTTCTCACTACCTAACATGAAGTCAGAACAAACCTTACCTGTTTTAGGTCAATTAGGAACCAAAATTATTTATATTTGCCAAATGCCAGAATAATGAGAGAGAATTTTAAAGGAGTTGTCTCATTACAAGCTTTCAGCCTATCTCTGTGCCTGGCAGTTGAATTGAGGGGCTTGCTTCTTGTCTGCCTCTTCTCCTCCCCCCTCCCCTCAGCACACAGACAGCTCTCTCCATAACTTCTATACAGCAGAGGAGGGGGAGGGGGGGTTGCTGCCAGAGTTAACCCTGTGTGTGCCTGCCTAGGTCTGTTGCAGGCTCCTGGATCAGCTGTTTTGTTAGCTCCACAGAGACATAGAGAGAGGGCTGATCTATGAGTTTGGAGAGGTCTGTGAAGCTGTGTATGCTAATAGCAGAGCAGGGGGGATGTAAGTGTTCCTATACCCCCTGCTTAGCATACAAATCTGCACATCTCCAGCAACAAACAGACCCTGTCAGAACAGACACAGGGCAGCTGTGAAGTGTTACTTGTACAGCAGAGCAAAAAGCGTTCACGTGCTGATCTGTTCTGTTAGTCACAGCTCCACACATCATGATTATAGTAACACAAAGGGTCACTGCTGGCACATCTATTTATCAGCCTCACCTCTGCTCTTCTCAATCTGTGTAGAGAACAGGAGGAAGCAGGCGCACACAGGGTTAATCCAGGCAGCACAGAAGCCAGAGCCTTCCCCCTCCCTCCACTACAGAAGCATTCTGTGTGGGAGGGGCTCTCTGCTCTGACCTGTATTCCTGAAGGTAATGAGTCATCAGACCTGACAGCCAATGAGATAAGGATCAACAGGTCAGCTGCTATAGAGATTTAGAAGCTGATGTACTACTACTAACAGGGCTAACTCAAAATCAGTAGGACATTTGTAATGAACATATATTGCAAAGCTGCTTGTTTTTTAAAGATCTTTTAATTAAAACCCAATCATTGTAGCAAGACAACCCCTTTAAGGCATTTTTATTACTTTCTGCAAAGTGAAAAGTTTACATACATTTCATTAGTTTTTGGTGGCATTGCCCTTAAACTGTATGACTTAGGTCAAACGTTTTGGATATCCTTCCACAAGCTTCTCACAATAGTTGGTTGGAATTTTGGCCCATTCCTCCTGACAGAACTGGTGTAACTGAGCCATGTTTTTAGGCCGCCTTGCTCACGCCTGCCTTTTCAGCTTTGCCCATAAATTTCCAATAGGAATGAGATCAGGGCTTTGTGATGGCCCCTCCAAAACACTGACTTGGTTATCCTTAAGCCACTTTGTAACCAGTTTGGCAGTAGCTTCGGGTCATTGTCCATTTGAAAGACCCATTTCTGCCCAAGCGTTAACTTCCTGGCTGATGTCTTGAGATGTTGCCTCAGTATTGCCACATAGTATTCTGTCCTCATGATGCCATGTATTTTGTGCAGTGTACCAGTCCCTCCTGCAGCAAAACATCCCCACAACATGATGCTGCCACCCCCTATGTTTCACAGTTGGGATGGTGTTCTTAGGCTTCCAAGCTTCTCCCTTTTTCCTCCAAATGTAATGATGGTCATTATGGGCAATCAGTTCAATATTAGTTTAGTCAGATCACAGGACATGTCTCCAAAAATGTAGGTGTTTGTTCCTGTGTGCATTTGCAAACATTAATCTGGCTATTATATGTTTCTTTTGGAGTGTTGGCTTCTTCCTGTCAGAGTGGCCTTTCAGCCCATGTAGATACAGTACTTGTTTCACTGTGGATAATGACACAATCTTACCAAATTCCACCAGCATCTTCACAAGGTCTTTTGCTTTTGTTCTTGGGTTGATACGCACATGTCGGACCAAAGCACATTAATCTCTGAGACACCGAACCCATCTCTTTCCTAAGCGGTATGACGGCCGGACATTCCCATCTTGTTTGTACTTGAGTATAATTGTTTAAACAGATGAGCGAGGCGCCTTCAGGTGTTTGGAATTTGCACCGAAGGATGAACCAGACTTGGGCAAGTCCACAATTCTCTTCCTGATATATTGGCTGATTTCTTTAGACTTTCCCATAATGTCACACACAGAAGGAGTGTATTTCTGGTGTGTAATAAAATACATCCATAGGTGTGTCAAACAGAAGCTTCCAAAGACATGAAATCATCCTATGGGCTGTCACAAATTGTTTAAAGGCATAGTAATCCTAGTGTATGTAAATTGTTGACTTTGTAGAAAGTAATTAAAATGCCTTAACTCCTTAAGGACCAGGCGTTTTTTTTTTTTTTTTTTGTGACACGTTCGTTTTTCCCTCCTCGCCTTCTGAAAGGCATAACTTTTTTTATTTTTCCACCTACATAGACACATGAGGGCTTTTATTTTGCGGGAAAAGATGTACTTTCTAATGGTGTTATTCACTATGCTATAGAATATACTGGGAAACCGCAAAAAAAATTCCAAGTGGGACAAATTGTGAAAAAAAAATGTATTTTCGCCATGTTTGCGGGGGTTTTGCTTTTACAGCGTTCAATCTTTGGTAAATATAATGTGTTATCTGTATTCTACAGGTTGTTACGCATCCGGCAATACCAAACATGTAGGGTTTCCATTATGTTTTGTTACCATAAAAAAATTCCAAACATTTTGAAATTTGCGCCACGGCGCCAGTTTCTGCGACCAATAACTTTTTTGTACTAACACCTACGGACGTCAGTGAGGGAGCATTTTTTGCGGGCTGAAGTGTACTTTTTATCTCTAGCAGTTTGGAATGCATGCGACTTTTTTGATCATTTTTATTCCATTTTTTGAGTGAGTGAAAATGTCGAAATTATTCAATTTTGGCGTTTGTAATTTTTTTTTTCTTCTACGGTGTTCAGCGTACGGGATAAATGATGTTATATTTTTATAGATCGTACTTTTTGGACGCGGCGATACCAAATATTTGTACTTTAAATGGTTTTTTTTTTTTTTTTACTGTAACATTTAGTCCCCCTATGGTGCTTGACAACTAGGGGGCGCAATTGTTAATACAACCTAATGCATTGCATAGGCAATGCATTAGGGTGTACAAAGATGGCGTTTCCCCACTTTCTGTCTGCGGACGGAAGTGGGGCAAACCGGCCAGGGTAAGTGACGGGAGCCTTCACAAGGCTCCCCACCACCATGCCCAGTCGTGCTGCGCCGATGACCGTAACGATCGGTGCGCGGCACCGATCGGCGTTCATTCAGACGCCGCGGCCATCTTTGCCGCGCTGTCTGATGGGTTAAACAGCGCCAGCGGGCGGAGCCACCCGGCGGCGCTGTTACTGCTGAGTGTTAGCGGCGATTTGCCACTAACACCCAGCGGCTGTGCGGGGGAGTCACGGAGCGATCCCCCTGCAAAGCCCCTTAGCGGCCCTGGGACGTACTCATACGCCCAAGGTCATTAAGGGGTTAAAAATGAATCCTAGGATTAAATTAATTAGGATTAAAAAAAAACTAAGCATAATTGATCTAAAATGGGTAAGGTTTATTGTGATTTCATGTCAGTGAGAAAAACATGAATATGTGGCTTTTTATATAGTATAAGTAAACTTCTGGTTTCAACTGTATATGCTGTATATATGTGCTGTATGCTGAGTATATGCAGTACAGTGGTACCTTGAGATGAGTTTAACCCTTTAGCGCCGCAGTCAGTTTTGACCTTCCTGACAGAGCCCCATTTTTTTTAAATCTGGCATGTTACTTTATGTGAGAATAATTTTTTGACACTTTTACCTATCCATGTGATTCAGAGACTGTTTTTTCGTTACACACTTTAAGTTAGTAAGAAATATTGGTCCAAACAATCTTATTTTATTTGTGAAAAATATCATGAAAAATTAATAGATTTGCCATTTTCAAACTTCAAATTTCTGCGTTTAAAACTGTTATTCCACTCAAAATAGTTTATAACTGGCATCAACCATATGTCTGCTGTAGGTTGGCATCATTTTTTAAATGTTTTTTCTTTTACAACATTAGGGGGCTGAGAAATTTAGTAGTTATTGTTCACATTTTCATGAAAACTTGCAATATACATTTTTTTTAGGGACCAGTCCAGTAATGACATGGCTTTGAGGGGCCTGTATGTTAGATACCCCCATAAATGACTTTGTCTAAGAAACTACACCCCTTAAAGTATTCAAAACAGCATTTAGGAAGTTTAACTCTCTAGTTATTTCACAGAAATTAAAACAAGTAGAGGGGAAATTTCACGTTTTATTTTTTGCATATTATCAGGTTTTTTTTTTTAACTATTCACATGAACACAGTACATGTGACCAGGTACAGTGCCTTGCGAAAGTATTTGGCCCCCTTGAACTTTTCAACCTTTTGCCACATTTCAGGTTTCAAACATAAAGATATAAAATTTTAATATTTTGTGAAGAATCAACAAGTGGGACACAATTGTGAAGTGGAACGAAATTTATTGGATATTTTAAACTTTTGTAAAAAATAAAAAACTGAAAAGTGGGGCGTGCAAAATTATTCTGCCCCCTTAAGTTAATACTTTGTAGTGCCACCTTTTGCTGCAATTACAGCTGCAAGTCCTTGGGGTTCTACAGTTTTTGCACAGAGACGGAATTTTTTGCCCAACGCTTCCATTTGGAAACGCTTGACCCCCCAGTGAGGTTGGATGGAGAGCGTTTGTGAACAGCAGTTTTCAGCTCTTTCCACAGATTCTCGATTGGATTCAGGTCTGGACTGTGACTTGCCCATTCTAACACCTGGATCCGTTTATTTGTGAACCTTCCATTGTAGATTTTGCTTTATGTTGGGATCATTGTCTTTTTGGAAGATAAAACTCCGTCCCCGTCTCAGGTCTTTTGCAGACTCCCAAAAGGTTTTTCTTCCCCGAATGATCCTTTTATTTGGCTCCACTCATCGTCCCATCAATTTTAACCATCTTCTTCCCCGTCCCTGCTAAAAAAAGCAGGCCAAAAACCCTGATGCTGCCACCACCATGTTTGACAGTGGGGATGATGTGTTGCTTTTACGCCAAACATATCGTTTTGCATTGTGGCCAAAAAGTTAGATTTTGGTTTCATCTGAGCAGAGCACCTTCTTCCACCCTGTTTGGTGTCTCCCAGGTTGGCTTGTGGCAAAACTTTAAACAAGACTTTTTATGGATATCATTAAAAAATGGCTTTCTTCTTGACACTCTTCCCTAAAGACCAATTTGTGCAGTGTACGATGATTGTTTTCCTATGGACAGACTCTCCCACCTCAGCTGTAGATCTCTGCAGTTCATCCAGAGTGACCATGGACCTCTTGGCTGCATCTCTATGGTCGACCAAAAAAGTTGAGTGCACGCGCTCAGCATCATATCCACAGATAGTCTTTTCAAAATAGACATATGAGTGCTGCCAGTATTGCTGAAGAGGTTGTATATTTTATTGTTCTCCATGTATTTCACTATGTAATGAATAAAGAATTACAACTGGAATGTTTCATTCATTGAAATCTAGGATGTGGTATACTAGTGTTCTTATTATTTGAGCAGTGTATACATAGGTGTATTTCGTGTATATGTATATATTGTGTTTAATATTATTAAAAATTTTATATTTAAAATTTGTAGTCTCCCGGGTTACATACAGGTTAGGGACTGTAGGTTCGTTCTTAATTGAATTTGTATGTAAGGGCGGAACCAATTATTTTTAGTACATGTTTTGGTGTGTAATTAATAGGCAGGTATATGTCCCCCATAGCAGCTATAGGCAGGTATAGGTCCCCCATAGCAGGTATAGGCAGGTACATGTCCCCCCATAGGCAGGTACATGTCCCCCCATAGGCAGGTATATGTCCCCCCATAGGCAGGTATATGTCTCCCCATAGGCAGTATAAAGTTCCCCATAAGGATAGGTTATAGGCAGGTATATGTCTCCCCATGGAAGGGTTATAGGGGAGGTATATGTCTCCCCCTAGGAAGGTATGTTATAGGCAGGTATTCTCCCCATGAGGATAGGGTATTCATGGCAGGATATTCCCCCATGGGTGGTATAGGCAGGTATATGTCCCCCATAGATAGGTATAGGCAGGTATATGTCCCCCATAGATAGGTATAGGCAGGTATATGTCCCCCATAGATAGGTATAGGCAGGAGTATGTCCCCCATAGATAGGTATAGGCAGGTATATGTCCCCCATGGATAGGTATAGGCAGGTATATGTCCCCCATGGATAGGTATAGGCAGGTATATGTCCCCCATGGATAGGTATAGGCAGGTATATGTCCCCCATGGATAGGTATAGGCAGGTATATGTCCCCCATAGGCAGGTATATGTCCCCCATGGATAGGTATAGGCAGGTATATGTCCCCCCATAGGCAGGTATATGTCCCCCATGGATAGGTATAGGCAGGTATATGTCCCCCCATAGGCAGGTATATGTCCCTCATAGGTAGCTATAGGCAGGTATATGTCCCCCCATAGGCAGGTATATGTCCCTCATAGGTAGGTATAGGCAGGTATATGTCCCCATAGGCAGGTATATGTCCCTGCAAGCATGTAGTCCACAAAAGGCAGGATATGTCCCCCAATAGGGAAGGAAATATGTCCCCCATAGGCAGGTATATGTCCCCCCATAGGCAGGTATAGGCAGGTATATGTCCCCCCATAGGCAGGTATATGTCCCTCATAGGTAGCTATAGGCATGTATGTCCCCCATAGGTAGCTATAGGCATGTATGTCCCCCATAGCAGGTATATGTCCCCCCCATAGGCAGGAGTATGTCCCCCATAGGTAGGTATAGGCAGGTATATGTCCCCCCATAGGCAGGTATATGTCCCCCATAGAGAGGTATAGGCAGGAGTATGTCCCCCATAGATAGGTATAGGCAGGTATATGTCCCCCATAGATAGGTATAGGCAGGTATATGTCCCCCATAGATAGGTATAGGCAGGTATATGTCCCCCATAGATAGGTATAGGCAGGTATATGTCCCCCATAGCGGATAGGGATAGGAGGTAAATGTCCCCCTAGAAGGTAATAGGGCCCGGATATGTCCCCCAATATATATGTTATAGGCAGGTATATGTCCCCATAGGCAGGTATAGGCATGTATGTCCCCCATAGGCAGGAGTATGTCCCCCATAGATAGGTATAGGCAGGTATATGTCCCCCACAAGATAGGGTATGAGGAGGTATATGTCCCCAATAGCAGGTAAAAAGGCAGATGCCCCTATAGTAAAGTCCCCCTAGAAAGGGAAAAGGCAGGATATGTCCCCCCCTAGGCAGGGTATAGGCTGATATGTCCCCCCCTACGCACGTAATAGGCAGATATGTCCCCCATAGCAGGTAATAGGCAGGTATGTCCCCCCTATCGGTAATGGCAGATATGTCCCCCCCTAGGCAGGTAATTGGCAGATATGTCCCCCCCTAGGCAGGTAATTGGCAGATATGTCCCCCCTAGGCAGGTAATTGGCA
Organism: Phyllomedusa bahiana; assembly: GCA_025379985.1. Lineage (NCBI taxonomy): Eukaryota > Metazoa > Chordata > Amphibia > Anura > Hylidae > Phyllomedusa > Phyllomedusa bahiana. The sequence continues at coordinate 25,628 of JAODAL010003565.1, forward strand.
GATATGTCCCCCCTAGAAAGGGATAGGCAGGATATGTCCCCCCTTGAGGTAAAAGGCAGGATAATGTCCCCCATAGAAGGTAAAAGGCAGGATATGTCCCCCTAGATGTAAAAGGCAGGATATGTCCCCCCCCAGAAGGTAATAGGCAGGATATGTCCCCCCCCCGAAGTTAAAAGGCAGATATGTCCCCCTAGAGGTAAAAGGCAGAATGTCCCCCCCCCGAAAGGGAATAGGCAGGATATGTCCCCCCCCCCTTTGTAGGGAATAGGCCAGTATTGTCCCCCCCTAGAGGTAAAAGGGGAGGATATGTCCCCCATAGATAGGTAATTGGCAGATATGTCCCCCCCTAGCAGGTAATAGGCAGATATGTCCCCCCCCCTAGCAGGTAATAGGCAGATATGTCCCCCCCCCTAGCAGGTAATAGGCAGATATGTCCCCCCCTAGCAGGTAATAGGCAGATATGTCCCCCCCCCAGATAAAGGTATAGGCAGGATATGTCCCCCATAGGAGGGTAATAGGCAGTTATGTCCCCCCCTAGCAGGTAATATTTTTCCCCTAGAGGTATAGCAGATTGTCCCCCAAGGTAAGGGATATGTCCCCCCAAGGTAATGGGAAAATGTCCCCCCTAGCAGGTAATTAATGTCCCCCCCCCGAAAGGTAATGGCAGATATGTCCCCCCAAGGTAAGGTATATGTCCCCCCCTAGAGGTAAGGTATATGTCCCCCTAGGAGGTATTAGTTTTCCCCTAGGCAGTAATGGATGTCCCCCATAGAGGTAATGGAAAGTCCCCCATAGGCAGGTAATTGGCAGATATGCCCCCCATAGGCAGGTATATGTCCCCCATAGCAGGCAATAGGCAGGTATGTCCCCCATAAAGGTAGGCATATGTCCCCCTAGCAGGAAAAAGGCAGTATGTCCCCCTAGCAGGTAATAGGCAGATATGCCCCCTCATAATAGGTATAATCCCCCCATAGGTCAGGTATAGCGGTATGTCTCCCATAGGAGGTATATGTTCCCCTCCATAGGTAGGTATAGGCAGGGGTTTTGTTCCCCATAGGCAGGATATGTCCCCCATAGAAGTATAGGGTTAATAGGCAGGTTTTAAGGTATAGGAGGTATATGCCCCCATAGCAGGTAATAGGCAGTATGTCCCCCATAGAGGTATAAAATATCCCCCATAGGTAGGTATATGTCCCTAGCAGGATAGGCAGGTATTGTCCCCCTAGCAGGTAATAGGCAGATATGTCCCCCAGCAGGTAATAGGCAGATATGTCCCCCCCTAGCAGGTAATAGGCAGATATGTCCCCCTAGGCAGGTAATTGGCAGGTATTCCCCCATAGCAGGTAATGGCAGTATGTTCCCCCATAGCAGGTAATAAGGGTTTCCCCCTAGGCAGGTAAAGTTGTCCCCCCTAGCAGGTAATTTTGGCAGGTTTTGTCCCCCCAATAGGCAGTAGGTAGCAGTATAATAGTCCCATAGGAGTAAAAGGCAGGGATGTCCCCATAGCAGGTATAGATATGTCCCCCCATAGGGAGGTATGTCCCTCATAGGAGGTATAGGCAGGTATGTCCCCCCATAGGAGGGTAATGTCCCCAAATTTAAGGATAGTCCCCTAGGCAGGAGTATGTCCCCCATAGATAGGTATAGGCAGGAGTATGTCCCCCATAGATAGGTATAGGCAGGAGTATGTCCCCCATAAATAGGTATAGGCAGGAGTATGTCCCCCATAAATAGGTATAGGCAGGTGTATGTCCCCCCATAAATAGGTATAGGCAGGTTATGTCCCCCCCTAGAAGGTATAACCCCAGGGATAATGTCCCCCATAAAAGGTAAATAGGCAGGTATGTCCCCCATAGAAGGAATAGGCAGGTTTTTGTCCCCCAAAGAAAGGATATGGCAGATATGTCCCCCAAAAGAGGAATAGGCAGATATGTCCCCCATAGAAGGAATAGGCAGGATATGTCCCCCATAGCAGGATACATATGTCCCCCCATAGAAAGGAATAGGCAGGTATGTCCCCCTTAGGAGGAGTATAGGCAGGTATGTCCCCCAAGAGGAATAGGCAGGTTTGTCCCCCATAGCAGGGATTTCCCCCATAGATAGTATAGGCAGGAATGTCCCCCATAGGAGGTATAAACTGGGTCCCCCATAGTAGGTATAGGGGAGGAGGTGGATGCCCCCCAAGTAGCAGGATCATGTCCCCCATAGGTAGTATAGGCAGGATATGTCCCCATCCAATAGGCAGGAGGTATGTCCCCCTGGTAGGTAATATGGAGGCAGGTAATGTCCCCATTATCAGCAGGATATGTCCCCCATAGGTAGGTATAGGGCAGGTAAAGTCCCCCCATAGCAGGATATGTCCCCATAGATAGTAAGAGGCAGGTAATGTCCCCCATAGGTTAGCATAGCAGGAAGGCAGGAATGCCCCCATAGGGAGGTATAGGCCCCTAGGCAGGTAATAGGCAGTTTTGCCCCCAGGCAGGATACCCCCTAGGTCTATAGGCAGGTTTGTTCCCCCATAGGTTTGGTATAGCGGCAAGATGTCCCCCAAACATAGGCAGGAGGAATGTCCCCCATAGGTAGGTATAAGGCAGGAGATGTCCCCATAGGTAGTATGCCCCAAGGAGGAAATGTCCCCCATAAGGTAGGAATATTCCCCCATCAGGTAGGAAAATGTCCCCCATAGCAAAAGGTTATTTCCCCCATAGCAGGCAATAGGCAGAAAATGTCCCCCCTAGCAAAGGCAATAGGCAGTATGTCCCCCCTAGCAGGAATAGGCGGATGTCCCCCCATAGGGAGGAATTAGGCAGTATGTCCCCCCTAGCAGGAATGGCAGTATTTTCCCCCCTAGGGAGGAATTGGCAGTATGTCCCCCATAGCAGGTAATTGGCATTTATGTCCCCCCCCTAGCAGGTAATTGGCAGATATGTCCCCCATAGCAGGAATGGCAGGTATGCCCCATAGGGAGGAATAGGGCAGTATGTCCCCCATAGGATTAATTGGCAGAATGTCCCCCATAGGAGTATTGGCAGTATGTCCCCCCTAAGGTAAGCTATGGCAGGCAGGTGGGGGGGGGGGGGGGGGGGTTGTCCCAATAGGTAGTATTGGGGGGGTTAGGGGGGGATGTCCCCCCCTAGGAGTATTGGCGGATTGTCCCCCATAAGTGCAGGAAGCGGCTTAAAGTCCCCATTAGCAGGGAATAGGTGGATGTCCCCCATAGGCAGGCATAGCAGCAGATGCCCCCATAGGGTTTGGAATATGCCCCCATAGGTAGCTATAGGCAGGGGGATGTCCCCCATAGGTAGTATATGGCCCCAAGGTAGGATGGGCCGATAGTCCCTAAGGGGAGGAAAGGTGACCCCCATAGAGTATAAGGCCAAAATGACCCCATAGGTAGTTTGGCCCCGCATAGCCAGGTAATAGGCAGGATGACCCCATAGGAAGTAAAAGGCAGGATGTCCCATAGGCAGGTATAGGGGGCAGGTATTCCCCCATAGGTAGTATAAAGGGTGTCCCCAATAGCAAGGAAAGGCAGGATGTCCCCCATAGGGAGGTAATAAGGCCAGGATGTCCCCATAGGAGTATAAGCAGGTAATGTCCCCCATAGTAGGTATAGGCAGGCAGGAATGTCCCCCCTAGGAAGGTAAAAAGTGGGAGGATGTCCCCCCAAAGGTAAAAGGCAGGAAGGGTCCCCCTAGGAGTATAAGGAGGCAGGATGTCCCCCCTAGGGTAATAGGCACAGGATGTCCCCCATATGGGGGAGGATGTCCCCCATAGGTAGGTATAAAGGCAGGATGTCCCAACATAGGCAGGAATTTTCCCTATTGGTAGTATAGGGGAGCGTTGTCCCCCATTAGGCAGGAGGATGTCCCCCATAGGTAGGTATAGGCAGGATGTCCCCCATAGTAGTATAGGCAGGATGTCCCCCATAGTAGGTATAGGCAGGGTTATTCCCCCATTGGGGTGGAGGTGCCTATTTTCAGAGTATGTCATGGTCCCCCATAAAATAAGGGGCTATAAGGCAGGAAAATTGTCCCCCTAGCCCTATTTCCCCCATAGGGAGTTAATTGTCCCCATAGCAGGAAAAAGGCCCAGAAAAGATCCCCATCAAAATAGGGGGAGGAAATTTCCCCCTACATGGTAATGGCCCGTGTATGTCCCCATCAAGTAGTGTAAAGGCAGTTTCCCCTAGCGGAAAAAAGGCAGGTAAGGGCATTAGCAGGACTGATGGGCAATAAATTTCTACAGCAAATTAGGCCCCCAAAGTTCCCCATATAGCAGGCTAATATACCATAGTATTCCCCATAGCAAAGGCAATAAGGCAGGTATATTCCCCCATACAGCAATAGGCAGTTAATTGGGCCCCCCATACACAAAGGCAAAATTGCCCCTTTTGTTTTAGTTTTTAAATGTATTGTATATTTTCCCTAAAAATGAATAGGAGGTATTGGCCCCCATAGCAACTGCCGAATCCCGGCCAAAAGCAAGCAATTTGGCCAAAGTTATCCCCCCTTTTCATCCAATTGTGCAGGGTTGTCCCCCAATTACAAAGGCAATAGCAAATCATGTCCCCCATGCGCATGTCCCCCATAGATATGTTATATAAGGTGGTACCCCCTTTTACTAAAGGGAGAGGTCATTCCCCCCGTAAATTTTGGAGGGGCCGGAATTTCCCCCCCCGGGCTTGGGCCGGGTGGAATCCCCCCCTTTATCCTTGACTTTGGGTAGGATGTTCCCCCTGTGGTCAGCTTTGCCCCCAACTAAGTTAGTGTAGAGGGGACTTTCTTAGCGGAAATAATGAGATCAGTGTGAGGTCATTATGCAGGATCTGAGGGAAAGAAATTTTATTTTCGAACAAAATTCGAGGTCCACAAAGTTCCCTGCAGTGTTTTTGCATTTTACAATTTTTTTGTGTTCTAAAGTCATACCCAATGATATATCACTGACAAGCAAAATGGTAAAAGGTTTGAATTGTGACTTTCAGGTCCATTTTCTCCATCCACTACAGCTTTATACATGGGTCTGTAATTTTTTATACAGTCATTTACCCCTTATAAATAAATTGGACTTGCAAGTTTTTAGATTGTTAGTTTTGCAGATTTTTCCTGAAAATGTATTGTTAATTTTGCCCCAAAAAATATTTTAAATTTTTTTATTTTTTGTTAGTTTTTGGGGAAAAACCACCTTTTTTAGTTTTCAATATGCCTGAATCCTTCGGGGCTCTAGATCAGATTAAGATATCTTGAAAAAAAATCTGACCCGGTCTCTTTAAAATTCCCAAAATTTTGGGTTTGCAGTGGATTGGGTACAAATCAGTTTTTTCTTCAACTTACCCACAAGTGTTAAAAAGATAAAACATTGTTCCCCCTTTTTTGCTTGTCAGTGTTGTTCTCCCTAAATAGCTTGTTTTCTATTTTAAGGTGGTAAACAGCTGATTTTACCCTTTACGCGTATAGTTATCATTTAAAAAACATGCGCCATGTATGGGGGAGTGGAGGGTTTGGGAAAATTTCGGAGTCGGGGCTTTTGATTGTCGACTACAGCCTGTCACCTCGCTCCCCGTTCCCCCGAGGTTGCCTGCGTCCGTCTTTCTTCCGCTCTCGGTTTCTGGACAGGCCGGTGTGTCATCAGGCCGGAGGCGGTGAGGACATCGGGGCCTGCTGTGCCGGAGGACTCCGGAAGGTCGCATGTCTGCTTGAGCCTTCGGAAAGTTCTTTGCGGAGCAGGGAGTGCTCCTTGCTCACAATGAGGCTTGGCTCTATGCGCCCGGGAGGAGTGTTTTACACCCAAAGCGCCCCCACGGTCCCCCGGGCCATGCAGTGCTCGGACGCTGTCGGCTGTCCTGGCTTGGCCCGTTCGACCCCCGTTCGTAACTAGGGGACAGACAAAAGTGGGGGGATGCTATATATATATTTTATTATATATATATAATTTTAATATATTATTATATATATATAAAAAATTTATATATATACACATTAATAAGAGTGAGTACACCCCTCACCTTTTTATGGGACAGCGTAAAGTATGACATTTGAACAATGTAAAATATGTACGGTTTTATAACGGAAAATTGGGGTTTGTGTCTCAAAATTAACTAATCGATGTGTAAAACCGTTTGGAAAACAAAGTGGTACACCCAAAATGAAAATGGACAAATTGGGGGACATGTATGAAAACTGTCTAGGTCTAAGACTTTTCTTGTTGTCTAGCAACCAATCGGCCCCCCTTTATTTATATGTGCTCTGAAGAAAAAGAAAAAAGGGGTCCTGATTGGGTTTCTTTGGGCAAACAAAGAAATTTTTAGATTAGATGTTTTCATAAAGTCCTCCCTTGTGCCCAAAAATGTCAATATGTTGGTGGCCACCCTTATTTACCGATGCCTTTAAATCTTGGGGTGGGTTACTAGAGCCCAGTTTCCACTGAAACCCTCTTCCACAATAACCACGGAATGATGGATCTCCACCTTCCATTTGAGGATGTACGATGCTCAATAGGGTTTTGGTTGGAGAATCTTGGCCGTCAGTCCTTTACCCTCTATTCTTTAGCAAGGCAGTTTTTTTTATTTTGGAGTTATGTTTGGGTTGTTATATATTGGGAATATGCCCTAGTTTCTGGGGTAGGGGTCATGCTTGCTTTCTATGTCACAGTACTGTTGGCATTCTTTTTTCCCAAATGAACTGTGCTCCCCCCAAACTGGGAGAAATTGCAGCCCCAAACCCTGACCCTTACACCACCATGATGACATAGGCAAGAACATTTGTTTTGTACTCCCCACCCGGTTGCTGCCAGGGTGTGGAGTCGGGAAGCGAAGCCCGACCCCCAATTTCCGACTTCCGACTCCCGACTCCCCCATACATGGCACATGTTTAAGTGATAACTTTACTGTGTAAAATGGTAACATCGGCTGTTTTCACTTTATAATAGAATATCAAGCTTTTTGATAGAACGACCAGGCAAGAGGAAAAAAGTTTTGATCTTTTGAACACTTGGGGTAGATTTAAGAAAAAGTGTTTTTGTATCCAAGTCCGTCTGCGCAACATTGGGAAAGTGAGAAGAGACTGGGATCAGATTTTGGTCAAAAATGTGCTTGAAACTGATCCGGCCCCGAAGGATTAGACAGTGTTGAAAAAAACCAAAGGTGGATTTCCCAAATACTAACAAAAAAATAAAATTAAACTTTTTATTTTTAGGAGCAAAATTGTAACTTAGCAGATGTAAAAAATTGCAAGTACTTTATGTTAAAATTTGGGGAGATGATTTTATAAAATTACAGTGCCCATGTACAAAACTGTAGTGGATGGGGAGAAAATGGAGCCTGAAAGTCACAAGTTCAAAAAATTGTTACCATTTTGTTGTAGTGTAAAATATTTTATTGGATATGATTTAGGACAAAAAAATTGTAAATATAAAAACACTGAGGAACATTTGTGGGTTCTGAATTTGTTTGAGAAATAGTATTGCTCCATCAGATCCCGATACATGACCCCACATCTATCTCTTTTCAGGTAGAGAACGGCCTCTCAATAAATTGGGGTTGGGGGCAAACGTGACCCCAGGGGCAAATTAAAAATGTCAGGGTATAAAGGAATTGCCTAGCACAGTAGTTTTGTGAAATGGTTGAAAATCTTATTTTTGAAAAAAGGTGAAAATTTTGCTGAAATCTGTTTCCATGGGAGCAGAATCTTTTCCTGGGGCAGTGCTTTTGCTGCTCCATGTCATAAATTACACTCCTCATGTGAATGGCTGAAGATATGGGAGCAGTAGCACTGGCTGGACCATTTCCTTTGCTCTTTGGCTTGCATCGAAACTAACTGGACCAACTAATTATATATTTTGGGGGTCGGAGTCGGTCCCTTTTATGACGACTCGACTCTGCAAATTAGCCCAATCCACAGCCCTGGTTGCTGGGCCCCAAAATGCTTGAAAACGATCCAGAAAAAAGTTTCTTAGTGTCATCAGACCAAGGGCATGGTTCCAGTAATCCATGTCCTTAGTTGCTTATCTCAGCAAACTGTTTGCGGGTTTCTTGTCATCATCCCGAACAGGCTTCCTTTTTGGGGCTGCGCAAGCAGACCAATTTGATGGTGTGTTGCGTTATGGTCTGAGCACTGAGGTTATCCTCACCCTTTAACCTCTGCAGCAAAAGTGGGAGCCCCACTCTGGATTGATACTGAGCCCTGTGCATCAACAACAACTTTGGTTGACCATGGAGAGGCCTGTTCGGAGTGGAACCTGTTTTGTTAAACTGCTGTATGTTCTTGGCCACCGTGCTGCAGTTCAGTTTCAGGGTGTTGGCAGTCTTCCTATTGCCTAGCCCATCTTTGTGTAGAGCAGCAATTCTTTTCTCAGATCCTCAGACCGTTCTTTGCCATAAGGGGCCGTGTTGAACTTCCCACTCCCTCATACATGGCACATGTTTAAGTGACTGTAGTAAAATGGTAAATGCGGCTTTTTATCCCCTTATGTACAATAATCAAGCTATTAAGGTAGAACTTCATACAAGCCCAAAAAAGGTGACAATGTTTTGATCTTTGATTTAGGTTTATCTTACCATCCCCTAAGTTGAATTAGAGACTACCACCATTTTATAGACAAACCTATTTATACATAATTTGATTTCAAGTATTTAGCATCTGTTAGTTTGCAGTTCTTGTTGTAACTGCATTGTTTTGTTTTGCTCTAAAAATCAAAATTTTATAATTTTGTTTAGTATTTATAAATCCCTTTTGCATTTAATATGCCAAACCCTTTGGGTTTTGGATCGATTAAAGCATATTGGAAAAAAATCTGATCCGGGTCTCTTCTCACTTTCCAATGTTGGGGATTTTTGGGTGGAAATAAAAATTTTTTTCAATTTCCCCTGGTGTTTGATTGGGTTGAGGTTTGGGGATGTGGGGGCCCAATAAGCAACCCTTATTCATTGTCTTGAACATTCCCTTATTCCCAAACCTTTGAATTGTTCGGGTTGTTGCGCGGGAAAAAATATATCGCCCTTTTTCAGACCCATAGACTAAGTATATGAAGTAACTATCTTGTAGGATACTACTATAGCTAAGAGAGAAAAACATTGGTCCTGGTAAAGTACCCAACATTTTTGGCTGTGAAATCCCCATACATCGGTTTCCTCCTCGAATGGGACGTTGTTCAATTTCTTGATTGTTGTTCCTTTTCCCTTGTTCTTTTCCAAACCCATTTGCCCCCTCAGAGCCCGTTATTGACTTTCATTCATTGCTCCAAATTTCCCCCTTTTTTCCCAAATTTCAATTTTTTTATATTTTTTTAATAAAAGGGCCCAAGTTATGACCGATTGAAGAGAGGTTCTGCACCCTTTTTTTGGGCCATCATTCCAGATGTGTAATGTGTGTTGTATGGTGTTGCAGGGCGTCTGTGATCTTTTTTTTACGAGCTACAAGCCTCCCCCACTGCTGTATCTGTTGCGTTTGAAGTGTTTGACCCCTTTTGATGAGTGATTGTTGATTGTTTCTTGGACGTCACTCTTGAAATTTTTTTGGAGGGGGGATTCATTTTATATTCTTCAGCTATCATGACTAAATTGGGGTTTTGGAAATTTTTCTTGGCCCCAGAAAGCTTTGATGAGCTGGATGCTTGCTTTCTTTTTTGGGAAATGTTCAGGGTGCTCAAACCCAGTGATTTTTTGTTTGGGAATAGCCTAATAACACTGAGTATTAGGGATGGGGAAAAAGGTTGAAATTTTTTGTATCAATTTTAGTATATTTCCCAAAGCGAGAACAGCCTCTCTACATAATTTGGGGTTGGGGGGCAAAGCGGTGATCAATGGGGACTCTCTAACTTTCTCGGGGTTAAGGGAATTGCCTCGGGCCAGTTAGTTTGTGAACGATTAAATTTTTTCCTTTTGAAAGCAAGGGGAAAACTTTTGCTGAAATTGGTAAATCTGTTTGTACGAGAGAAAAATTTTTCCCATGAGAAAGCTTTTCTGCTCCATGTGATTCAAATATTTTTAAAAATTAAATATCTGATGGGGCTGAAGTAGGGGCAGTAACATGGAAGCCCCCTTTTCCCTTTTGGGTTTTTGGACTGCGTTAAACTAAAGTCCCAATGGGTTATATTTTTTGGGGAGTTGGCCCATTTATAACACTCCGATCCTGAAAAATAGGCACCAACTTCAAGTACCCAAACTCCACGCCTGTTGATACTGGGGGCCCCACTTTAATAACCCCCATTGAACTAAAAACTATGAATCGGGTGTCCAAAGGGGGGTTTTACTATTTGCTGTCTGTTTTTTGGGGAGAGTTAAAACATGAAAACTTTGGGGGGGCGATGAAAGCCCCGATTGAGTGAAAAAGGGTTTTAAATAGCAGGAATAGACCCGGCTCCATTTCTTTTATGGCAGGAATCAGCTCAATTAGCAGCCTTACCCCCCTATTTTGCAGGAAAATTATCCCCCCCTTATCCCTACCGGGGATGTATAGTTGTCCAATTGTGTAGGGTTTTTGTGTTGTCTTCCATGTATTTTTACAGGCCCCAAGCAGTTTTAGATTATTGCCTCTGACTTTTTCTTGGTTTGGTGTGGGGGGGTTCTTAGCATGATTAGATCTCAGTTTGTATTTAAAATTTTTAAATTGATTACATGAGAGCAGGTGTGTTATTTAAAAGTGCGAAAAATTCAGAGCTACAGAAAACATTCAAAAGTTTCATTTTTTTTTTTTTTTTGTTAACCCTTCCTGCAGACGGTCATATAATATGGTCTAAATTTTTTCCTCCTCCCCTTCTAAAAAACCAAAACTTTTTTTTAAATTTTTCCCCTACATGGGACATAAAGGGCTTTTTTTGGGGGAGAGTGTATTCTAATGGGCTATTAAATTACTATAGAATATATGGGGGGGCAAAAAATTCTAAAGTGGGCCCAAAATGTAAAAAAAAATGAAATTGCGCCTTTTTTGGGGGGTTTTTTTTTAAAGGGATTTTAAAATCTTCGGTAAAAATGAGGTTTATCTGAATTTACTTTTTGTACGACCCGGAAATACCAAACGGGTATGGTTTCCCGTTTGTTTTGGCCTGTAAAAAAATTTCCAAAAATTTTCATTTTTAAAATTTGCGCCGTGCGCCTTTTGTGCGAAAAATAACTTTTTTGTACTAAAACCTCGGCATGTGAGGGGCATTTTGGGGGTGAAGCAAATTTTTATTGTTAGCAGTTTGGAACGCTGGATTTTTTTGATTATTTTCTTCAATTTTTTAGCCCCCGTAAAATGCCCAAAAATATAAATTTTGGGGTTTTGGATTTTTTTTTTTTTACGGTGTTAGCGTAGGGAAAATGTTATATTTTTATAGATCGGACTTTTTCGGACGCGGTGATACCAAATATGTGTAACTTTTTTATTTTTATTGTTTTTATTTGTAAAAGGGGGATGATTTGAACTTTTAATACTTTTTTTTTTTGTACTTTAAAACTTTTTTTTTTTTTTTTTTTTTATTTAACATTGAGTCCACCTATGGTGCTTGATCACTTGGGGGTGCGATCGTTAATACAGTTTAATGCATTGCATAATCAATGCATTAGACTATACAAAAGATGGCGGTTTCCCCACTTCCTGTCAGTGGCCGGAAGTGGGGCAAACCAGGAAATGGCAGTGATCGGAGCCTTCACAAGGCTCCCCGCTGCCATGTCCAGGCGTTGGATCAGCGCAGTTATGCTGCGGCGATGCCGAACGCGCTGAAGAATGGTGTGCGGGCGATGCTACCTGCTCGCGCTGTACCGGCCGCGGAGCGATCCCACTGCATAGCCCCTTAGACTGTACAAAGATGGCGGTTTCCACTCTTCCTGCCTATGGCCGGAAGTGGGGCAAATGGGAACATGGCAGCAATCGGAGCCTTCACAAGGCTCCCCGCTGCTATGTTAGTCCATCTTATCACTGATGTCCCGATCGGACAGAACGGTGCGCGGCACCGTTCTTAATTCATGTAGACGCCTAGGCCATCTTTGCCGCCACTGGCGTCTAAGGGGTTAAACAGCGCAGGCGGGCGACAACGCCCCCCGCGCTGAAACCGCTGGGTGTTAGCTGCAATTAGCCGCTAACACCTGGCGGCTGTGAAACGGGATCTCTCCGCCATCACGTTTCAAAGCCGCTTACCGGCGCTATGATGTACTCATACGTCGTAGGTCGGTAAGGGGTTAAAGATAACACACTGTTCTCAAGCTTCCGCCAGTCTTATTATTACGTCACGCCCTGATCTCAGATAAGACAATGCAGAAAGAGAAGGAGAGAGCAGGACAGTAACCAGAGAAACTTATGTGCACTCAGAGCAGATAAAATCTCTTATCTCCTCAACAAAGGAAAATAGCCAATGCAATATATTTGAAACAAGTCTTTAACCCCTTCACGACCCTGGGCGTATGAGTACGTCCCAGGGCCGCTAAGGGGCTTTGCAGGGGGATCGCTCCGCGACCCCCCCACACAGCCGCCGGGTGTTGGCGGCTAATCTCCGCTAACACCCGGCAGATAACAGCTTCGGCGGGTGGCTCTGCCGCTGGCGCTGTTTTACCATTAGACCACCCGACGGGCATAGTGGTGGGGAGCCTTGTGAAGGCTCCTGTCACTTAACCTGGCCGGTTTGCCCCACTTCCGTCCGCAGACAGGAAGTGGGGCAAACCGCCATCTTTGTACACCCTAATGCATTGCCTATGCAATGCATTAGGTTGTATTAACAATCGCGCCCCCTAGTGGTCAAGCACCATAGGGGGACTAAATGTTACAGTAAAAAAAAAAATAAAGTTTTAAAGTACAAAAAAAAAAAGTATTAAGTTCAAATGAGCCCCCTTTCCCCATTTTACAAATAAATCATTAAAATAATAAAAAAGTTACACATATTTGGTATCGCCGCGTCCGAAAAAGTCTGATCTATAAAAATATAACATCATTTGTCCCGTACGCTGAACACCGTAGAAGAAAAAAAATTCTAAACGCCAAAATTGCGTTTTTTGGTCATTTTATGTCACTCAAAAAATGGAATAAAAATGATCAAAAAAGTCGCATGCATTCCAAGCTACTAGAGATAAAAAGTACTCTTCAGCCCACAAAAAATGCACCCTCACTGACGTCCGTAGGTGTTAGTACAAAAAAGTTATTGGTCGCACAAACTGGCGCCGCGGCGCAAATTTCAAAAATAGAAAATGTTTGGAATTTTTTTACGGTACCCAAACATAACGGAAACCCTACATGTTTGGTATTGCCGGATGCGTAACAACCTGTAGAATACAGACAACACATTATATTTACCGATGATGAACGCCGTAAAAGCAAATCACTAGAAACATGGCGAAAATACGTTTTTTTCACAATTTGTCCACTTGGAATTTTTTTGCGGTTTTTCCCCAGTATATTCTATGGTAATATGAATAACACCATTAGAAAGTACATCTTGTCCCACAAAATAAAAGCCCTCGTGTCTATGTAGGTGGAAAAATAAAAAAAGTTATGGCTTTCAGAAGGCGAGGAGGGAAAAACGAACGTGTCACAAAAAAAAAAACCCGGGTCCTGAAGGGGTTAATTACTATTCTCTACAAATTAAAAGCAACACTTTTGAGTTAAAACTGACGGCTTCTAAAAAAAAAAAAAAATCTTGTATCTGTTTAATGATTGTTTTAGGTAATTCAGAAAAGATGTGGAAATGAAAGGATGCTTTTGTGACAAACACTGATAATTCCGCAGTGCTGCTTGATGCAGTGACATTTTATTAGCTTGTATTATACATTTATTTTTTTTATTTTATTTACTAGGCTTTTGGCATCAGACCAAAGGAAGAGTTTGTAATCTCAACAACAAATAGAACACAGCTGACGGACACCAACTTTAGTAAGTATTTGATTTGCAGAGCAGAACATTGTTTTGCAAAAAAAAAATTAAAATAAAAAAATAATTGTACAGTTGCAAAAGAAAGTGAATCCATAAATTTGAAATTAAATTTCTGTGGTGATTGCTAATAAAGTCTTCTGATTTTCTAAATAATGACTGATAACAAACACAACCTAATTAAACTAATAACGCACAAGCCGTTGTACTGTCTGCGTCCTTTATCGAGTATTTGTCCACAATGCAGGGGGCAAAAGTGAATCCTTGAATCCTCTTGAGGAGTAGTTGCTTCCACCAAATGTTTTCTGTGGGGGCCAATAAGATGTGCCCAATGTCAAGGAGGAGTCTTGGACCATTCCTTCCTGTAAATGTTTCAGTTTAACATTTTATGTAGGATACATGTACAACCTTTTTCTGGTCATGCCACAGCATCTCTTATGGGTTGAAGGGGTTCTCAATGAAATTTTTTTTATTTAATATTTATGTAGTAATAAGAAATCATAAAATTTTATAATATACATGTGTGAAGAATTCTGCTCCCGTTTTTATACCAATGTGTTAGGTCCCTATCTTAAAAAAAAAACAAAAAAAAAAAAACGCCCACATCCCTAGAGATGGCTCCCTTTTGAGTAACTGCACAGACAGGTCACATTATTATGACCACTTCCTACTTTCAATATAGGCAGTGCATAGCTCATGTAGCAAGGCAGGTATCATAAGCTGGCTCGGTATATACAGTTGTGCTCAAAAGTTTATATACCACGGCAGAATTTTTGCTTTCTTGGCCTTTTTTCAGAGAATATGAATAACACAAAAACTTTTTTTTCCACTCATGGTTAGTGGTTGGGTGAAGCCATTTATTGTCATACTATTGTGTTTTCTCTTATTAAATCATAATGACAACCAAAAACATCCTGATGACCCTGATCAAAAGTTCACATACCCCAGTTCTTAATACTGTGTACAGTGGGTACAGAAAGTATTCAGACCCCTTTTACATTTTTCACTTTTTAATAGCAGGCATTTGGTAAGTTCAAAAAAGTTAATTTTTTTGCTCATTAATGTACAATCTGCCTCCCATCTTGAAAGAAAAAAAACAGAAATGTAGATATTTTTGCAATTTTATTAAACAAGAAAAATGAAATATAACATGGTCTTAAGTATTCAGACCCTTTGCTGTGACAATCAACTCACATGCTGTCCATTTCCTTCTGATCCTTCATCAGATGGTTCTACTCCTTCATTGGAGTCCAGCTGTGTTTAATTAAACTGATTGGACTTGATTAGGAAAGGCACACCTGTCTATATAAGACCTCACAGTGCATGTCAGAACACATAAGAATCATGAGGTCTAAGGAACTGCCCAAGGAGACAGAATTGTGGTAAGGCACAGATCTGACCAAGGATACAAAAGAATTTCTGCAGCACTCAAGCTTCCTAAGAGCACAGAGGCCTCCATAATCCTAAAACGGAAGAAGTTTGGGACGACCTCAACTCTTTCTCGACCTGGCCATCCAGCCAAACTAAGCAATCGTGGGAGAAGAGCCTTGATGAGAGAGGTAAAGAACCCCAAGATTACTGTGGCTGAGCTCCAGAGATGCAGTAGGGAGATGAGAGAAAGTTCCACAAAGTCAACTATCACTGGTGCCTCCACCAGTCGGGGCTTTATGGCAGAGTGTGCGACGCAAGCCTCTCCTCAGTGCAAGACATATGAAAGCCGCATACAGTTTGCAAAAAAACACTGAAGGACTCCCAGACTATGAGAAATAAGACTGTCTGATCTGATGAGACCAAGATTGAATTTTTTGGTGTTAATTATAAGCGGTATGTGTGGAGAAAACCAGGCACTGCTCATCACCTGCCCAATACTATCCCAACAGTGACACATGGTGGTGGCAGCATCAGGCAATTGGGATGTTTTTCAGCTGCAGGGACAGGATGACTGGTTGCAATTGAAGGAAAGATGAATGCAGCCAAGTACAGAGATATCCTGGATGAAAACCTCTACCAGAGTTCTCTGGACCTCAGACTGGGCCGAAGGTTCTTCTTCCAACAAGACAATGACCCTAAGCACACAGCTAAAATAACAAAGCAGTGGCTTCAGAACACCTATGTGACCATTCTTGACTGGCCCTGCCCGAGCCCTGACCTAAACCCAATTGAACATCTCTGGAGAGACGAAAATGGCTGTCCACCAACGTTCACCATCCAACCTGAGGGAACTGGAGAGGATCTGCAAGAAAGAATGGCAGAGGATCCCAAATCCAGGTGTAAAAAACTTGTATAATTCCCAAGAAGGCTTATGGCTGTAGTTGCTCAAAAGGGTGCTTCTACTCAATACTGAGCAAAGGGTCTGAATACTTAAGACCATGTGATATTTCAGTTTTTCTTGTTTAAAAAAAATCTACATTTTGTTTTTTTTTTCTTTTCAAGGAGGAGTGTAGAGTGTACATTAATGATCAAAAAATGAAGTTTTTTGATCTTACCAAATGGCTGCAATGAAACAAAGAGTGAAAAATTTAAAGAGGTCTGAATACTTTCTTTACCCACTGCATTGCCCCCTCTAACATCAATGACCGCTTGAAGTCTTTTGTGGTAGTTGTGGATGAGGCTCTTTATTTTCTCAGATGGTAAAGCTGCCCCCTTGGCAAAAAGCCTCCAGTGCCTGTAAATTCCTGGGCTGTCTTGCAAGAACTGCACACTTGAGATCTCCCCAGGGTGGCTCAATGATACTGGGGTCAGGAGACTGAGATGGCCACTCCGGACCTTCATTTTAGTTCTGCTGTACCCAAAATTTGACAGGTTGGCTTGGTCTTGTGTTTTGGATTGTTGTCGTGTTGCAATGTCCAACTAAGTCCCATGCGCAGCTTCCGGGCTAATGTGTGCAAATTTGCCTCCAGTATTTGCTGATAACGTGCTGCATTCATCTTTCCTTCAACCAAGTTTCCTGAGCCTTTGTAGCTCACACATGCCCAAAACATCAGTGATCCACCTCTGTGCTTTACAGTAGGAATGGTGTTCCTTTCATCATAAGCCTTGTTGATACCTCTCCAAATGTAGTGTTTATGGTTGTGGCCAAAAAGTTCGATTTTGGTCTCAATCACTCCAAATTACCTTGTTCCAGAATTTTTGAGGCTTGTCTCTGTGCTGTTTCGCGTATTGTAGGCGAGATACTTTGTGGCATTTGCACAGTAATGGCTTTCTTCTGGCTATTCGAATATGCAGCCCATTTTTCTTCAAGTGCCTCCTTATTGTGCATCTTGAAACAGCTGCACTGCTAGTTTTCAGAGTCCTGTATTTCAGCTGATGTTATTTGCAGGTTTTTCTTTGCATCCCAAACAATTTTCCTGGCAGTTGTGGCTGAAATTTTTGTTGGTCCACCTGACCGTGGTTTAGTTTTTACAGAGCCCCTGATTTTCCTTTTGTTAATCCTTGTTTGAACACTGCTGACTGACATTATCAATTCCTTGGATATCTTTTTGTATTCTTTCCTGTTTTATTCACTTCAACTACCTTTTCCTGTATATCTATTGACTATTCTTTTGCTTTCCCCCTGACTCACAATCCAGAACGTCAGTGGCTGGATGAAAGATGCAAGAGTCTGTCTGGATCCCAGAAACTCACTCGGCTTTTATGCACACACACTGATTATAAGCACACAGGTCACAGATGAGGATGTTACCTTTAGTAGCCATTCAAACTGATTTGTGTCAACTTCTGTGCATGTTATCTGGCCAAAATCACCAGGGTATGTAAACTTTTGATCAGGGTCATTTGGATGTTTTTGGTTGTCATTATGATTTAAAAAGAGAAAACACAGTAGTTTGACAATAAATGGCTTCATCCAACTACTAGCCATGAGCAGAAAAAAAGTTTGTGTTATTATTCATATTCTTTGAAAAAAACGCCAAGAAAGCAAAAATTCTGCCGGGGTATGTAAACTTGTGAGCACAACTGTTTATGTACCACGTACTATTGATGTGAGAGTTGATTGTTGGCTACAAAAGTCCACAAGGATAGACTGAAACACTACCATGGAGCAGCTCACCACCATAATAACCCAGGGAGCTACCGGACATGTGTCTAAATCAAATGTTTAGCAAACCCTACTGCGTATGGGACTCTTAAGCAGATGGATGGTCGCCGCATCTCTGCGATTGAGGTTGCATCAGTAGCAAGGGCTTTAATTTTCACAGCAGTATTGGACTTGATCCTCTGCTGATTGGCATAGGGTTGCCTTCTCCGATAAGTCACGTTTTCTTCTTTAGCAAGAGTAATGTTTTCTGCTTCATTAAATGGATGGAAATTGTAGTGTCTTGCTTAAAACATCAGAGAACGAACACCCTGCAACAATTGCTGGAAGATCACAGCATTGTGGTCTGGTGAATGTTTTTGTGGAATTCTATGGGCTCAATTATCTATGTGGAAGATACTCGCAGCCAATATGGTTATGAATCCATTCTTGCAGGTCACATACCCCTGTACATGCTTATTGTCTTCCCTGGGGTAGATGGGATCTTTCTGCAAGATCATGTGACATGTCACATGGCTAGAAATGCCCCTTATTAGTTGAAAGAGCATGACCTAGAGTACCCTAACCCCCTTGTTTCCCAGACTTGAACCCAAGTGAGCATTTGTGGGACCACTTTGATGGTTTCCTCTATGAATCCTTCCCACGCTCCCTCCAGCACCTATTGGATGCAATTAACATAGCTCCAGCTACCTGTGACAACCTACCAGGAACTTGAAGAGAACCTGTCACATAGATTATGCCCCCCTGGCTGAGGACAGCACAAGCTAGTGTCAGGCATGCTGTTTCCAATTCTGTGTCCCTGATTCTGTAAGATGCTGGAGTTTTCAAGTATTTAATGCTCAAATCTGCAGTTTCAGCCAGAAAAGAGTCATGAAGAGAGTCCATTTTCTTAACGCCCTGCCCATCTAAACTAGTCCCGCCCACTTCAACTGATAAATCTATTACTTTGAATAGATAGAAACATGTGAATATTTGCCAGGTGGGCGGGGCTAACACCTGTTCATGAATAAGATTTGAACATTAAATGCTCTAAAACTTACAGAATAAGAGACACTAGCTTGTGCTGCCATCAACAAGGGGGGGGCGTAACCTATGTGACAGGTTCCCTTTAGTGAGTCTCTCACTTGTCTAACTGCTGCTCTTCTTGCACACGGCAGTACCCTGGATATAAGCTGCTGGTCATAATAATTTGTATATGGACTAAACAGTGAAGTTTTAAGTTTTTTTATTATCTACATGTATATAACTGATATTGTTTTCTGTATGTTTTCTCAGATGGAATCATTAAAGATGGCATCACTTTTTACATTCTCAACACAGTTGATCAGCTCCTGCTTTCGGCAACACAAGAGAGAATTAACTTTTTACCTCATTATGATACATTAGTAAAAAGTGGAACATATGAATATTATGCTAGTGAGGGACAAAACCCATTGCGTAAGTTGTTTTTTTTTTTTTTTTAATTGCTTTTCTATATTTCAGAATTGATAAAATTTTAATCGTCAACTGTGTAGGAAACCATGAGGCTCATTCAAAGGTCTTATGTTTTTTCCTTTGCAGTGAAATAAGCAATTATTTCACAGGAGAAACACGCATTTGTGAGCATACGGTTTTACATGCGCTTCATTTTGTGTGTCTTTTGGTGTGTTTTTTTTTTTTTTTGGGTTGTTCTTCTAATGGTTTTCATTGTATTTGATGTGCCTTATGGCATGTTTATGTGCTTATAATAGTACCGTTTTTTTTTGTGTGATGTGTAACATGTTAAATAGTGTGCAAACTAAACGCAGCTGTGTGCCTGATGCACTTTTATTCCCATTTATGTCAAAAGTACCCTAATATCACTATTTTTGTGGTCATTTTGACACGTAATCGCAAAAAAAGAACATGAATTTTTGTGCATCAAAAAGATGCTTTGTAAACCCCACCTTTATACCACATCAGCAGGGAAGAAATGTTCAGTGTCATATGGGCATATACTGTAGAATAGCAATTTGTGCTATCTAGCTCACTGCCAAGTCAGTCAAACTGGGAATGTCCTAGAGGCGTACACATTCTTTCTGTGTAACGGGAGTAAAATATAAAACAGCACTCAATCTAAACTGTGCCTAAATGCGAAGTGCACCAGAGCAAGATGAGCCAAATTTATATAGAAGTCAAGGACTTGATATATTTAGCGCATCTTTCACTCCACACACTGAAATCTGCACCAGTTACAGGCTCGCATAGAAGTTCACTATAATTTTTGCTGAATACTGTCATAAATTATAGTAAGCGTGTCAAAATGGAGGCCATGTCCCATCAGCTAAGCCTCAACCACAACAACTAAAGAGTATGATACTCAAAAATGTTTGACTTCTGTATTTTTACAAATGAGACACACATGAAACAAACGTGGAATAAAGGGGCTGTGTGAGAAACCAATTAAATAAGAAAATAGGGCACTGATACTAAAGATACGCACTAAATACATATCACAATCCAGTGTGTGAACTACTGACAAATGCTGTTACATCACATATTCTTATCATGTTGGATCTTTCTCCTCTCTGGGCAAGTGGGCCGAGCTACAGTTACTAGGCGCTCTCTCTGAAAACTATATCTCCCACAAAAACCGCTTCCTCCCAGCTGAGCTATAGATTTTATATACAATATCCATAGCAAAAATGATATGTATGTGCGTGTGTATGTATATGTGTCTGTGTGTATATATGTATATAATATACATACTTACAGCCCTCAGTTTACTTTGTAGTCTGCAGAGCCGTCCCTCATGCCACAATTGTCTCAGGCTGACTGAGCATAGCACATGCTCATTTATGTCAGTCAGCCTAACCAAGAAGTAACTCACAAAGCCTGTCCTACTTTATGTAGGACAGGTTTCTTCTAAAGGAGGAGCACGGCGGTCATTTTCCTCTGCTATAATGATTATCCCCTTATCAAAATGAGCAAAATTTGCTAATCAAAGGTTTTTAGGATTTTTTTTTTTTCATTATGACATGTAGTTTATATTAGTTATATTTTAGTTGTGATTTTTACTAGAAAGCAATCCTGCTACTTTGTAAAAAATATTAGCTGGTTCAACTGATGGCTTATAAAAAGGTGTCTCATTACCAAGGTACCGCACAAGAAACATCTCATGGCGAGCTGTCTCAAACCTTATTATTGCTAAACATACTGAAGGCGTTGGTAACAGACAAATTTCTACTGAAGGGTCCAGTGAGCACGGTTGGGGTCATAATCCGGAAGTGGAAAGAACATAATTTTGCTATAAACTGGCCATGATTAGGTGTTCCCTGCAAGATTTAATACGGAGAAGTGAAAAGAATCAGAAGAGTTGTCCAAGAGCCAAGGATCACCTGTGAAGAGCTACAGAAAGACCTGGAATCGGCAGATAAAATTGTTTCAAAGAAAACAATAAGTGATGCACTCAACCTCCTTGGCCTGTATGCACGCTCACCATGCAAGACTCCATTGCTGAAAAAAAAAGCATGTTCAAGCGCGTTTAAAGTTTGCTCAACAAAATTTAGATAAGCCTGAGAAATACTGGGAGAATATAGTCTGGTCAAATGAGACCAAAATTGAACTCTTTGGATGCCATAATACACTCCATGTTTGAAGGACAAAAGGCGCTGCATATCACTCCAAAAACACCATAGCAACAGTAAAGCTTTGAGGAGGGAACATCATTGTGTCGGGCTGTTTTTCAGCATACGGCACTGCCAAACTTCATATAATTGAAGGAGGGATGATTGGACAAATGTACCGAGCCATAATTGAGAAAATCTGACATCTACCAGGTTGATGAAGATGAAACAAGGGTGGACATTTCAGTAAGACGAAGATCCCAAAAACACAGCCAAGAAAACTCAATTGGTTTCAGATAGAGAAAATAAAGCTGCTAGTATGGCCCAGCCAATCACCGGACCTGAACCCAATAGAAAATCTATGGGAGGAACTAAAGCTCAGAGCTCATAGAAGAAGCCAACAGAACCTTCAGGATTTGAAGAGTGTTTGTGTGGAAAAATGAGCCAAAATTACACCTGAGCAATGTATACGACTAGTTTTTCCATACAGGAGGTGTCTTGAAGCAGTCATCGCCACCAAAGGCTTTCATACAAAGTATTAAATACATTTCAGTAACAGTGTTCACAACCTTTTCCCTGGATCGTTTCTCAATATTTCACAAAACTTATCAATGTCTAAAGCGCCGTCAACAAAAGTGAGTACACCCCTACCTGAAAATAGACAAATTGTGTTCAATTTTCTATTTTCCCTCCACAGTGTCATGAGACTCGTTATTGTTACAAGGTCTAAGGCCTCGTTCACACGGCTTATTTGGGCACGGATTGGCGCCGTACTCCGCGCCGGATTTGCGCTGCAGTACGGCGGCAATCCGTCCCTGTCATTACGGTAATCCACTGCTCTCATAGAGAACAGCGGATTCCGTACGCGCCGTAAACAATGCATTGTCTATGGGGCCGGGAGCGGCGCCCCCGTCGCGCTCCGGCCCCGCCCCCGTCCCGCCCCTTATTCACGGCAGATTTGTGAGCTCAATACAGCTCACAAATCCGTCGGGAATAAGCCGTGTGAACGAGGCCTTAGGTGTGAATGGGGAGCAGATGTGTTAAAATTTGTGTTATCGCTCTCGCACTCTCACACTGGTCACTGAAAGTTCAACATGGCAAAGAACTGTCTGAGGATATAAAAAGAGATTGTTGCTCTACCTTAAGATGGCCTAGGCTATAAGAAGATTACCAACACCCTTAAACTAAGCTGCAGCAGGGTGGCCAAGACCATATAGCTGTTTTACAAAGCTCGGCGTCCTATCCCGAGATTGTCTTTTCAAAATAGACGAATGAGTGCTGGCAGCATTGCTGCAGCGGTTAAAGGGGTGGGGGTGGGGGGCTAGCCTGTCTGTGCTCAGAACATACGCCTCACCCTGCATCATATTGGTCTGAATGGCTGTCATCTCAGAAGGAAGACTCTTCTAAAGATGATGCACAAGGAAGCCTGCAAACAATTTGTCGATGACCAGCACACTAAGGACAAGGTTTACTGGAGCTGTGTCCTGTGATCTGATGAGACCAAGATAAACTTATTTAGTTTAGATGGTATCAAGTGTGTGTGGCGGCAGCCAGGTGAGGAATACATAGACAAGTGTGTCTTACCTACAGTCCAGCATTGTGGTGGGAGTGTCATGGTTTTGGGCTACATGATTGCTGCCGGCTGTGGGGAGCTACAGTTCATTGAGGAAACCATGAATACCAACATTTACTTGACATACTGAAGCATATACCCTCCCTTCAGATGTCATCATGGAAGAGGATTCCAGTGGCCCCAAATTTAGTAAATTTTTTCCTTTGTAAAACAAAAAAACTAGTAAGTCTTTTTTCCAAATTTTAAGCCATTTTGAAATCTAATCCCCTTAAAAAAGTTTTGGAAGTTAAAGGCCATAAAGTACTTATCGGTCAGTAGTCAGGGGGAGGTCCATCGACATTGTGAGCGAAGTAGGGGTTTTGGGGTATAGTCTTTTTCCAGCATTTCCGATACGTAATTCTCTTGCTTTAAATGGTAACATTTTGTGTGGGGACGGGGAAAATAATTTTTGTTAAATTTTAAAACCAAAAATAACTTTAAAATAATCACAACATTTACAATGGGCATTAGGAGAAATAAGTGTTAGTTTATTAGTAAGAAAGGGTTTTATCAAAATTTTTTCATACCTTTCGGTGCAAGGGACCCTAGGGAGTGTACCCAAAAAGCCTCTCACTGAAGCAATTTCTTGGTCAACGATCCCTTATGTCTGCTTTATACCTCTTCTACAACACACCATCTAAGGTCATTAATCTGATGACCTGCTTCTACAAAATGTTTAGCCACTGAATTTTCCCCATTTTTTCCATGTTCCCCTTTCTTTTTTTGTGGCTATTTCCCTTCCCTTTCCTTTCATTGCTTATAAAAATTTTTTCAATGATTGGTTTTTTTATGCATGTAGTTTTGCTTATATGACTTTTTTCCGTCTCACAAGGGGCCAGCATGATGCGACATGGGATTAGGTATTTTTCCGCTGGCCTCAGCTGCATCACCTGCGGCCGGAGTGGCTGATGTGGGTGATTAACCCCCCGACTGGGGGACCATTCGTTTGCTGGTGCAAAAGGCAGGAGGAGGGAGCTCCTTCAGTCTTTTGTCGGTTTCGCAGCGCAGTTGATGGGTCGTCTTTAAAAGTGGTGGAAATGACTCAACTCTGAGTGGTCCCCCGGTTTTTAGTGGGTGCCCTGCTCAGTATTGGGTCCTCTTTTATCAAAAGTTTTAGTAATGATTAAATGAGGGGGTTAATAGCACATTTCTATTTTTGCAGGACCTGGGGCCCAAACTGAGATTTTGGGGGATCCCTTGGCAATAAGGTTCAATGTGCATAAATGTAAGATTTGCACTGGGGACGAATAAACTGGGCATCATTTGTCCTATGGGGAGAAAAACGGAAAAATTTTGTTAAGGAAAAATTGGGGGTCCTTGTAGATCATAGACTACAGAACTGCATGCAGTGTCAATCAGCTGCCTCTAAGGCAAGCAAAATATTGGCGTATATTAAGAGGCATGGACTCACGGGACAAGGATGTAATTTTACCACTGTATAAATCATTGGTGCGGCCTCCCTTGGAATATGCTGTTCAGTTCTGGGCTCCAGTTTATAGAAAAGATGTAATGGAGCTAGAGAGAGTGCAAAGACGAACAACCAAACTTAAAAGGGGAATGGAACATCTTAGTTATGAAGAGAGATTAGAAGAATTTAACTTATTTAGTCTTGAGAAAAGACGTCTTCGGGAGGACATGATTAATTTATATAAGTATATAAATGATCCCTACAAAAATAATAGGGAAAAATGATTTCAAGTAAAGCCCCCTCAAAAGACAGGGGACATTCCCTTCGGCTGGAGAATAAAGGATTCAATCTCCAGAGGAGAAAAGCTTTCTTCACTAGAGAACTGTAAATCTGTGGAATAGCCTGCCTGAGGAACTGGTCACAGCAGGAACAGTTGCGAGTTTCAAGAAAGGCTTAGATAACTACCTGAAACTAAAGAATATTAATACATACGTAGCCATGTAAAATTCTGGTTCCTGTCTTTTGGTGGCTCTGGGGTCAGAGACGTGGTCTTCCCTGGAGCAGATTGGTTCTTGCATTGTGGGTTTCAGGGTATTCACCAGTGGGGAGGCTGGGCTTGCACTCCTTGTCTCCCTCACTTCACCCACATTTTCCCCACCTTTATTTTAACTTGATGGACACGTGTCTTTTTTTTTTTTTTCCACGCGTACTAACTATGTAACATAAAAAAACTATGTAAATTGAGTATCATCGTAATCGTATCGACCCACAGAGTAAAACTAACTTGTCACATATACTGCATGGTGAGCCCTGCAAAATAAATAAATTAAAGACACTACTGGGATTTTTTTCACCCTGCCTTCTAAAAAAACGGATTTTACCCTTCCATAGTCCGGGCCCGGGTTGGGGTTTTACAACTTGACGTAGGGGTACTCATGACAATTTTGCAACCACAAGGGGGAGTTCGCAATTTTGCGTCATGGGACCATTTTATATTACGCTGCATTATGGCGCAACCACCGCGGCGGGATCACTCGTGTTTAAAACCCTTCATTATAAAACCTATCATGGTCGCAATAATGAATTTTAAGGGGGGGGAGTGAGTCCTCCTGCCGCGATTGGCACAGAACGGCGCTCTGCCCCGCTACTGTTCCGCCCCACCGGACACCCGGAAACCCTTGTGGGCAGGTGATTGCATTTGCCGTGGAGACCAGTAAGAGCAGTTCTCCTAGGGTCTGGGGCCTTGTAACAGCCATCTGAAGATCGCTGTTCCAAATCCTCTATGGGGAAAAGTGAAAAAAATTTCAAAAAGTAAAACAAAAAGTTAAACACAAAAAATAGAATAAAAACCTGTACACTGCCCTTTTCCCCTTTACAAACTCCAATCGCCCCAAACAAGATAAAAAATAAAGTACCCATGTTTGCTATCGCCACGTGTGTAACGACCTACCCTATAAATATGTCACGTTAATTAAAGCGCACGGGGAACGCCGTAAAGAGAAAAGTCACAGAATTGGAATTTTTGTTCATCCCGCAGCACATAAAAACACAATGTTTTATAAACGCAGTAATAAAACATAAAAAATATATAAAATGTTTTTTTCTTGTAATTGTGCTGACCAACATCCATAAGTTATCTTGTCATTTATACTGCACAGCGAACACTGTCAAATTGAAGCCCAAAAGATAGTGCCGGAGCCACGTTTCCCCCCCACCACCACCCCACCCCATAGCCCAATGCTAAAAAAAAATCCTATGGAACACCTGTGTGTCTAGAATGCACAATACACCCCTAGATGAGATCCATGTGGGGTGTTGAATCCAAAATTGGGGGACTTCTGGAAGGTTTAACCTGTTCTGGTACTTTGGGGGCTTTGCAAATGAGACATGGTACCAAAATCTTCGTACCAAAAGCCAAATAGCGATCCCTGCCATGTGCCCAAACAGCAGTTTACACCCATGTATAGGGTACTACCGAACTTGGAAGAAATTGTGTAACAACTTTTGGGGTGCTTTTTCTCCAGGATTCCTTGTAAAAATTAAACTTTTTCCGCTAAAATTGCAGATTGTTAGAGAAAAATTTGTGAAACACCTGCGAGGTCAATATACTCACTACACTCCTGGATAAATTTCTTAATGGGTCTAGTTTACAATATGGGGTCTTTTTAGGGCTATGTATTAAGGTTTAGCACCATAGGTTATCCACAAACCTGGAATGGCGCCAAAATAAAATCGTATTGAAACTGAGACCCCAAAGTCCAGTAGGTGCTTCACCTATTCTGAAGCTTGGGGTTGAGCCAAATCGTGCACTAGGGTCACATATGGGATATCTCCAAAAATGGCAGAATGGCATTTCCCTGTTCATATCTACCGTGTTCCTGTGAATAGTGAATAAAAACTGAAAATCTGGAAGAAAGTGAAATTTTGAAATGTCACTTCCACTTTGCTTTAATTTCTATGAAATACCTAAAGAGTTAACAAACTTCCTAAACGCTGCTGTAAGTACTTTAAGGGTGTAGTTTCTTAGATGGAGTCATTTATGGGGGTATCTAACATACAGGCCCCTCAAAGCCCCGTCAAAACTGGACTGGTCCCTAAAACAACGTATATTGCAAATTTTCCTGAAAATGTGAAAAATGACTACTACATTTCTAAAACCTCTAATGTCGTAAAAAGAATTATGATATTTAAAAAATGATTCATACCTACGTTGGAGATATGGTAAATGCTAGTTTCTATTCTGAGTGCAGTAACTGTCTTACACGCAGACATTTTTGAAGTTTGAAAACATTCTCTGAATCCCACGGTTAGGATAAAGTGTCTAAAAGTTATTGCAACATAATCATCTGTCAATGTTAGGTTTAAAAAATGGGGCCTTGTCAGGCTAAAATTGGCTTGGGTGGTAAGGGGTTAATTATCGCAGAACAATTGGAGCAATTCAGACATGGGAATGTTTACAACCGAGTCGGGGCTTAAATTATGTACCAACACCAAAAAAAAAAGACCTTTTTACGTTCATCATTGACTTTTACAAGCTGTGCAGCAATATACGGATTAAAATTATACTTTGGCCCTAACAAAAACATAGGTACATTGTGCCCAAAAAACATCATGCAAAGGTTAAATCAAAAAAGCCAGTTCAATCCTAATGTTGATTCTGCAGCATTAAAAAGATTTGAACAACAATACAAAAAGTGACAAATGGGACCGATGTATAAAAAGAAGTGAAGTCTAATCTTTACACTTGATGAAAAACAAGCAATACGGAAGTTAAGAAATTAAATTATTATAAAGAGTGGATAAAGGGGAGCTACTGTTGTGCTTTATACCTCGGCTCTTATGCAAGAGGCTATTTGCCAGTTACAAGATGAACAGGTGAAAACTCAAAGGTGATCCAACTGAAGAATATAAGAAACAGATTGACAACTTATTACAAGAAACAGTTTGTCGACTGCTTATTACCAAACAACTTCTTGCTGTGCAATTTCCACGTGTCCCAATTGTTTATTTAGTCACCAAGGTTCACAAGTCATTACAATAACCACCAGGACACCTATTATGTCTGGAGTTGCATCTATACTTGAACCAAGCAAAGACTTGTTACCAGGGATAATAGCTGCCTAAAGGACACTGGTCAGTTTTTGCATATTATAGTATATTATATACTAATTGGTAAAAAGTTATACATTTGGTAACAGACATAAGTTTGTTTACCAACATCCCTTATGAAAAGGGGTGTAGTGCGTTCTGAACCCACTATCCACAATAAACAGATTTTATTTTTGTTTCTGCTTCAACTGGTTCTTACTAAGATTTATTTATGCTTTGGTATTAATTTCTACTTGCAGCGACAGGAGACCGCGATAGGGTCCCTTTCGCACCAAGTTTTGCATATTTATACATGACCGCTTTTGAAAAAACACATGTGGTCCTTCTTGCATGCTATGTATGTTGTGGCCTGGCTGGACGATGTTTTCTTCCTTTGGCGCTTCGTAGACAAACAATTCCAATAATTTCTTACCTTAATGTATGCCATGAATTGATGGAATTTTCTATGACTAATCATCTTACATCTGTTTGAGTTTCTGGATGTTCCGATTAAAGCCAGTGGATAAAAATTTACTAACCACAATGTATACCAAATGAATAGATAAAAATATTTTACACAAAGTTACCATTCCCCCTAAATTTTTAAAGCTATATCAAGGGGCCTATATGTTCCACTGACAAGGATTATCTAGTAAATATGGAAAAATCCATTGATAAATTCGAGAGATGTGGATATAACGGGGAGGAATTGACAAGGATCAGAATGGAGATTTTTTTAAAAATCAAATGAGGAATTACTTAAACCCAAAAATAGGATTTATAAACATAAGATCAATTTCATTACAATCTTTGATAAACGTGCTGTAATTATCAGACAAATCATCAATAAATATTGCTATATTTTACCTCGTGATCAACAATTTGGCAATATGTTCAGCGATAGAACATAAAAAAGGATGCACATTGGGCCAATCTTTGGTTCGGTCTGATGTGTGCCGTCAGAATAAGAACAAACCAGCTAAAATTGGTGCAGCTCAGACGGGAACATTCCCATGTCTGAATTGCTCCAATTGTTCTGCGATAATTAACGGTCCCATGATAACACATCCCACAAAAGCTACTCCTATCACTATTAAAGGTTTCCATACTTGTAACGCAAAACAGGTTATCTATCTAATAAAATGCCTCTGCAGGAAGGTATATATAGATCAACCTAGCCGTGCTATAAAAGCACTGATCATTGAACATAAATCTTCTATAATGCAATATAAGGAAAGGAAGGAATATATGACTACAACAAATAGTGAGAACAGTGGCTAAACAATTTCTAGATATATGTATAAAGCAATTTCTTGGTCATCCATCCCTTATGTCTGTTTTATACCTCTTCTACAACAAACCATCTAAGTTTGTTGACCTGATGACCTGCTTCTAGAAAGTGTTTAGCCACTGAATTTTCCCCATTTTTTCCTATGTTCTCACTATTTGTTGTGGTCCTATATTCCTTTCTTTCCTTATAATATATATATTATGCAGTATCTCACAAAAATGCGTACACCCCCCCAACATTTTTAGAAGTATTGTACCTTTTCATGGGACTCTGACAACACTGAAGATTTGACTTTTATACAATGTAAAGTAGTCAGTTTACAGCTTGTATAAGTAAGTTTGGTGTGCCCTCAAAATAACTCTGCACACAACTATCAATGTCTAAACTGCTGGCAACAAAAGTCAGTACACCCCTAAGTGAAAATGGACAAATCTGGCTCAATTTGACATTTTTCCTCTACAGTGTCATGTGATTCTTTAGTGTTACAAGGTGTGACTTTGGAGCAGGTGTGTTAGATTTGGTGTTATCACTCTCACACTCTCATACTGGTCACTGGAAGTTTAACATGGTACGTTATGACAAAGAACTGTCAGAGGATCTTAAAAAAGAATTGTTGTTCTACACAAAGATGTCCTTGGCTATGAGAAGATTGCCATCAACCTGAAACTGACGTGCAGCATGGTGGCCAAGACCATGCAGAGGTTTAAAAAGGTTCTACTCAGATTAGGCTTCTCTATAAATAGATGAATGAGTGCTGCCCATTGCTGCAGATGTTAAAGGGGTGGGGAGTTAGCCTGTTAGTACATCAATTTGGTCTGCATGGCTGTCATCCCACAAGGAAGCCTCTTCTAATGATGATGCACAAGAAGGCCCATAAACAGTTTGCTGAAGACAAGCAGACGAAAGACATGGATTACTGGAACCATGTCCTGTAGTTTGACGACCAAAATATTTGGTCCAGATGCTGTCAAGAATGTATGGCGGCAACCAGGTGAGGAGTACAAAGACAAGTTTGACTTGCCTATAGTCAAGCATGGTGGTGGGAGTGTCAGTGCCAGCTGTTGGAAACTACAGTTAACTAAGTGAACCATAAAAGACAACATTTTCTGTGACATACTGAAGCAGAGCATGATCACCTCCCTACGGAAGAAGACCGCAGGGCAATATTCCAACATGCTAAAGAAAATTAAGAGTAAAGGGCTGGACTGACCAAGCATGTCTCCACACCTAAACCCTATTGAGTATCTGTGGTGCATGCTCAAATGGAAGGTGTAAGAGCACAAGGTCTCTAACATTCACCCGCTCCATGATGTCATCAAAGAGGAATGGAAGAGGATTCCATTGACTGCAACCTGTGAAGCTCTAGTAAACTCCTAAGGCAGTGCTGGAAAATAATGGTGGCCACACAAATTGACACTTTGGGCACAATTTGCCCATTTTCACTTAGGAATGTACTCATTTTTGTTGTCAGTGGTCAGATATTGATGGCTTTGTGCAGGGCTGTGGAGTCGGTGTCCATTTTGGTGGAGTTGGGACGTTCTAAAATGGAATTTGGTCTTTCCAGTGCTACTGCTCCCATATCTTCAGCCTCATCAGATAAGGAGTTTAATTTTGAAAAGTTTTTGGATGACATGGAGCAGGCAGAGCTTTGCCGCAGGAAAAAAAAAAAAAGATTCCGCTGTCATAGCAAACAGATTTGACCATATTTCAGCAAAAAATTTTCACTTGCTCTCAAAGAAGTAGAGGAGTTCAACCGTTCATGAAAACTGACTGTGCCTGAGGCAATTCTTTTATACCCTGAAATTGATAAAGATATTGCCCATGTGTCACCGCTTTTCCACCAACCCAAGTTAGTGTATAGAGGCTGTTGCTTCAAAAGAGGAGAAGCGGTGTGTGTTTGAGGAAAGGAAAAATTTCCAGAAACCTTCCAACTGGCTGGAAAAAAGTGTGAAAATGAAATTTACAATCCTGTAGCTAATTTTGTTTTTATTTTGCAGCATATGCCCTTGCAGAATTAATAGACAATTCGCTTTCTGCAACAGCGCAAAATTCTGGCATTCGAAATATACAAATAAGACTGGTAAGAAGCTTTATTGCGGTTTTGTACTTTTCTTGTTAAAAATGTTTTTAATAAAGTCCTCGTTTGTCATAAAGTAACTTTATTTAAATTTCCATAGCTTTTTGATGAATCACATGGAAAACCAGCTATTGCGGTTATCGATAACGGAAAAGGAATGAGTTCAGTTCAGCTTAAAAACTGGGCGGTATACCGTTTGTCAAAGTTTAGAAGAGGATCTGAAGAAAACAGGTCTGATTTTTCTGCCTTCTCTGTTATTGTCCGTTTTGAAAATGTGTTGAAATAATCCTCTTTATATTGTGTAAGGATATTACACAGTACTTTACAATCCAGAGGGTATGTGTAAACCAGACATTACAGAGAAACAAACTACAGTGATTAGCAAGATGAAATGGCTTCTGGATACAATACTGTCACCATCCAATGGGCTGTTTTGGGTGATTTGTATCATGAAACCACATTCAATGTATAATACCACTACAGTCTAGATCTGTGGCACAAGTGATTTATTGGAAAATCCAGCCATTCAGCATGGACATTTCACTGGTAAATCACCTGTATCACTATAGTGTACTGATTGACTATCTAGTAGCGCTTCTCCATAGTATAATCCAGTACTATGTGTTGTGTGCTTCTGTTTTAACCCATTCCTGCCTTGGATTTTTGCTTGTATCACATTTTTCTTTTTCCTCCTTCCAAGACCCATTACTTTTTATTATTTTTGTAACAACATAGCCTTATAGGGCTTGTATTTTGTGGGACAAGATGTACTTTTTAGTGGTACCATTTACCGTGCTATATTTTTTGATTTTCTGCTACACAATGTGTAATATAAAGAATCCTAAAGCAGCTGCTGTCCTCATCATTTAAATTTTTGTGACTTTTATATGTAAGGAATTGCTTTATTTCGATGTTTTCATTGTCCTCATTTTTTTTTTTTTTTTTTTGGGATTGACATTTTGGGAGTCTTTGAAAGAAATTATTAGTGTTTTTTAATAGTTATGGTCTTGGATTACAATATTTTCTAATTACATTGGTTATCCCAGAAGCAGGACTGTGGAGTCGGCAAGCCAAAGCCACGACTCCGACTCCTCAATTTCCCAAACCTCCGACTCCTGACTCCATCATACATGGCGCATGTTTAAGTGATAACTTTACTGTAGTAAAATGGTAACATCAGGCTGTTTATCACCTTATGATACAATATTCAAGCTGTTTAGGTAGAACAGACACTGACGAGTAAAATGGTAACAATGTTTTGATCTTTTGAACACTTGTGGGTAGAGTTGAAGAAAAAGCTGTATTTGTATCCAAGTCCAATCTGCTCCAACATTGGGAATGTGTAGAAGAGTCCTGGGATCAGATTTTGGTCAAGACCTGCT
The DNA here is from genome assembly GCA_025379985.1 of Phyllomedusa bahiana. NCBI lineage: Eukaryota > Metazoa > Chordata > Amphibia > Anura > Hylidae > Phyllomedusa > Phyllomedusa bahiana. The sequence goes on from JAODAL010003565.1 coordinate 58,435, forward strand.
TGAATATGATCCAGAGCCCAGAAGGAGTCAGGCAGAGCTGAAATCCAAAGGTGGATTTACCAAATACTAACAAAATAATAAAAATTAACACTTTGATTTTTAGGAGCAAAACAGAAACAATGCAGTTACAGGAAAGAATCTGCAGAACTAAGCAGATGCTAAATACTTGCAAGTCAAATTTATGTATAAGATAGGTAAGATGACTGTATATAAAATTATAATAGCCTCATGTACAAAGCTGTAGTGGATGGCGAGATATGGAGTCTGAAAGTCACAGGTTCAAAACATTGTTACCATTTTGCTTGTCAGTGTAAAATATATTTATTGGATCTGACTTTAGAACACAAAAAATGTAAATATGCAAAACACTGCAGGAGCATTTGGGGAGTCTCTGAATTTGTTCTGAGAAATAGTATTGCCTCCATCAGATCCTGCATACATGACCTCACATCTGATTTCATTACTTCCAGGCTAGAGAACGGCCTCTCTACACTAACTTGGGTTGGGGGCAAAGCGGTGACCACAGGGGCAACATCTATAACAGTGTCAGGGTGTAAAGGAATTGTCTCGGCCACAGTCAGTTTTGATGAATGGTTGAACTCTTCTACTACTTTGAAAGCAGGTGAAAGATTTTTGCTGAAATCTGTTTGTCCTGGGAGCGGAATCTTTTCGCCTTGGCCATCGCTTTGCCTGCTCCATGTCATCAATTACACTCCTCATGTGATGAGGCTGAAGATATGGGAGCAGTAGCACTGGCCGGACCCAATTCCTCTTGTTCTTTGCACTGCATCGAACTAACGGGACCAACTTATTCTATATTTTGGGAGTAGGAGTCGGTCCATTTTATGACGACTCCGGCTCCTGCAAAATAGGCTCCGACTCCATGACTCAGACGCCAAAGCCCTGCCCAGAAGCAATGTCCCACTTAGCACCCCTTGATGTATTATTATGTCATGGCATCATTAATGATGTAAGTAGAGGGATCACGAACCAAGTTCACTTCATACATAGTGGGTGCCTGCTGATAATGACAGTGCTGTCAGCAGTTTTGGTTGGAGATGCTTCAGATCGTGGCAATTTAATCACCCAGATGCCACTATCGGTGCAACCGCAGTAGTTAAGCTGTTAGAAAGTGGTGCAGCGCCCCATACCAAAATTTCATGTCACTGGAATCTTACCGACCTACAGAATAACATTAGTGTCATTTATATCACACAATGAACTCCATAAAAACAATCTCTCCTCTCTACCACCCACAAATGTCACAAATCTATTTTTTGCACATTCCACACCGCAAAGGACTTTTTCTTAGGATTTCCATTTACTATGTATGGTGTAGGAAATGGTTCATTAAAAAGTACAACTTGTCTCGCAAAAAACAAGCCCTCAAACAGCTGTGTAGATGAAAAATTATAAAAGGTGGGGAGGGAAAAAAAAGAATGCAACACAAACAAAATCTATTTAAGTCTATTTACAAGTTAAAAAATGCTGCTGAACAGGTCTTCAATTTGTCTTCAGGATCTCATACGATATAAAAAATTGTCATCAAAATGCTGGTTTTACTGTCCTTGGAGCAAACAGTATGAAATCACATGATATGATTTGTTCTGCCCATTGGGTTTTTCTTTCAGTAACTTACACTGCACTTCTCCTGAATTTAATGTATTTTAACAAAATGCCTAGTGTTGAATATTTGTGAGGAGTTCTGCTTTTTTGCAGCCAGCTGCTAGTTACTGGATTCTATTATGTTACCTCACATTCTCTGCTCAGTTTACCAAATCTGATTGGCCAAAGCCATCATTAAAAATGTCTCTGTAGCATGAGAAACTACCATATGATTACTTCTGTCAAATTTGCCTTCCATGCTGTGGCAGGTTTGCTGCAGAGATCTGATCCATCCATCCAGATGTATGGATAGATTTTCAGTTGCAATCTAACGTTCTTTAGTAGTAGTAATTCAGATCTACAACATAGACTGTTTCAGACATTTGAATAAATGTGTATTTTAGCATCTGTAATACGAATACAACACTTGGACCTTTGCCGTTCTTTGGAGTAAAACCTGGGTCATCAGAGAACCCTATGGTGATTTAAGATGTAGTAGAACTAGCAATCTGAAACCAGGCACTTGACATGGCATTTGTCATTTTGTTTTGTAATAGTGATGATGCAGGTTACGTCCGCCCTCCTCATGTTGCACGCAGTCTAAACAGTGACATCTCTTACTTTGGTGTTGGAGGAAAGCAAGCAGTGTTTTTTATTGGTCATTCCACTCGAGTAAGTACATTTCATTTTGTTACATAACTTTGTAAACACAACTGTTAACACTGGGGATTTTAACTCCTTCACAGGAACCACAGACACAGCAATGTCCAAATCAAGCAGGTTTACTATAAATAGTAAAGTCCAAATAAAAACCACTCCTCTTCAGCCGTGCAAATAAGGCATAACAGAAGCAAGTCCCTTCTTCAGAAAAACTGAAACGCAGACAGGTGGTCCTCACCCGACAATTTAAGGATACCGCAAAGATCATAGGCTTCTCCTTCCAGACAGATGGAAATGACACAGAACCTCTACACAGAGGCCCAGATGTATGCAAGGTGTCGTCTGAACTGTTGTATGCTGCTGCAGCAGTGTAGAGTACATGCCTCTGTGTAAAGTGTCTCAAAGCATTTCATAAATTTGACAAACTGGCAAAAAAGTTTCCTCTAGCATGACAAATTGAGTCTTGGCTACGGCACTCTTAAAAAGGCATGAACAGTGACACGTTAACTGCGACACTTTTAGGCATGCGAGATACCTAAATGTGTCGGATCATATGAATTGGCATAGACCCACCCACTGTCATCGCGCAGACAAAAGTTCAGGCCTTGTCGTACAGCGTTATTCTTTAAGGCGCAGATCTTTACAAATATGTCTTACATGGTGATCTTATTTCTGATGTAACCTACGATAGAAAACTGGCATAGAAACCTTCATTCATTTGGGCCTCCATCTTCTATCTCTACCAGCTGGCTTTAAATAGGGAGGGAAAAGCCCCTGATGGAATATGGGAGCAACCTTCTCACACTTCAGTCACTTCCAATTCCTGGCCGAAAAATCCAGCTAAGTAAGGATTTTATACCACTGGGGCCAGGAGCTTCGTCTGTATTGAAAAACTCAATTGGTTACATTTCTCAGTATGTTTATGTTCCAAAACAATCCAGTGCATATAGTTGTGGGAATCTGTAGAATACACACTGTTTTTGTTGGTCAAGCCAAAAAGTACGGTAATTGGTGAATCTCAACCCACAATACCTTTATATATTTGAAGAGAATTCCATTTCTTCTTGTTTATAAATTTTGTAACCTGCAGTATTCAATAATAAAAATGTTTTTTCATACGTAATTCGCCCCCCAAAAAAGTGTCAAAAATGGTGGTAAACAAACAGTAAACCGACAGCCATTAATTGCCCCAGTGTTCATTGGAAAGGATCAGGACATGCTTTTAGGGTCTAGATGTTTTCATTCACTGACCGTAATCAAAACACTGTATGTTAGCTGCGTAATTCAATACAATTATTACATTTTATTTAGATAAATTACATGTTTTAGGAAATTGGGAGTTTTTTATGTTCCTGTAATGAACTGAAACAAGCAAAAAATAGAATCTTACAGATCATGCTGATGACTATGAAGAATATTGTAGTTCATGTGAAGTGGTTGATAAAAGATTGTTAGGGTATGGTCACACGGCGTATTGGGGGCGCGTACTGTATGCGGGGCATTGCGCCGGGTGTTTTGGAAGCACGTGCTGATCAGCGCATACTTCCAAAGCACGGGGAGGCCAGCCCGCGGCCGGCCCCATTCACATTCATCATCAGCGGCACGTAAGTGCCCCGAACAATTAACATTTTCTTAATTAACTTAATTATCTTAATTAACTTTTCTCACCGGGCGTACGATACGATCATATTGTACGCCCGGGGAGACTACGCGTAATTCATAGCTCTCTATGAACTACGCCGCCACTACGCCGTGTGAAGATACCCTTACATTCGACTACAGATCTAATGACTACAGTTGTAGCTGTAAATACATTTCCCCTGTAAAGTATATTGCTTGCTAGTGATGCTGTGTCCCAATATGTACATAAAAATGTTAGCTTAGTGGTGGTTTCAAGAACTATAGAGGAAGTTAAAGGGGTGTTCCGAGAGTTAAGACAGCTCGTTGGTCCGTCGGGGCATGATAAAAAATAGAAGATGAAAATCCTACCTTCCTCTCGGCTGCTGGTCTGTATATCCCAGTAGTAGCAGTAAACCATACATTGTTCACGTGATAGGTGTGGCCAATCACAGCCCACAGCATCACATGCACGTGCCCGCTGTGGTCTGTAATTGACTGCAGCTGTCACGTGAACGAAGACTGTTCGCTGCTTCAGCAGGGATGACCGGAGCAGCGCCAGGACTGATCGGGAGCATCCGGGAGGTAAGGAGGAGTCTTATCTGATGGACAAACAAGCTTTCTTAACTCCCAGAACACCCCTTTAAGTTGTCGTCTTTAGTACATTTATTTGCGTTGTTATAAGCATGTATGTTGTAATTCTAAGTATAAATGTTGTTTCTTTCAAGATAATTACAAAGACAGCCAACTCCCAAGATGTCCACGAATTTGTAATTTCTATTGAAGATTTTGAGAAGAAAGAGAGGAATAAGGAACCTATTTACAATAGCCATATAAGACACAGAAAGGTAAGGACAATATAAAAGCCTCTGCCTGCCTGCAATGCTTGTATATTGACTGGTCTTCCTAAACCCTTTCCTGCAAAATGGTGAAACTGTAGATTTGTGCTGCAACTTAACTTTTATAGTTATGTAATTAAGATGACATGGGCTCAGGAGCTGCACAAGCTTATTGTAATGTACAACCGGGCGTCTGCTGCAGCAGTTGTTTAACCCCATAGATTGTGATTGATGCTGCATCTAGGTGGTTAGACAGTTGGGAACATGTTCACCCATTGCTAACGATGAAACTAAAACCCCTTTTTTTGGGGGTGAGGGGGGTTTTACCACACACAGTGAAAATTTTTGTTCATAAAACAGAATGTAATTAAAGTATAAAGTTATATGTACCCCAAAGTGCTACAAGAATGGACCCACAAAGTTAAAAAAGGGTTTCCATCCCAGGGCTGTTTTAGGTTACAGCATCTTTAAAGGGTATGTTTCAAAGGGGGTAACTTTGGCGTGCATTTTTGCCCGAATTTTCGCTTAAAGGGGGAATCGACCGAAAATTTTCTTGGGGAATAGCGCCGGGATAAGGAATGCCAATGGGGCCCGGGGGGGTCATCCAACCCCCCCCCCCTCCCCCCGTGGGGGGCGTCGTATTATTCGAGCTTGAAAAAAACCAGTTCTGTCGCGGCACAGTACTGGTGAACATACCCTAAGTCTCCCACTTCCTTTGCAGGCTTGGAGGGGGGGGACACATGACTGAATTTCGCTTTGCAGCTCCTATTTTTACCATTCGAACTTACTGGGTGGGGAAGTGTGAAAAACAATACACGCCAACGAGTTATTTGGGTTTATATGTACTATGAGGCGTCTTTATCATAAAGGAAAACTTCTATTTAAAAGGAAAAAAATTTTCACTGCCAAACCTCGTAGTTTGAGTAACTCTGTTACCTTTATTAAATTTCCAAAAAAATTTTCCTGCAGACCTCCGGTTAATCAAGGCTGTTTCCATTTCAGTTATTCTAAGGCTAAAGTTTTTTGTGATAACCAAACAAAAAAAAGAAAGTAACTCTGACTGTGATAATCACGCACGAGTGATGTCACCTAGATGGTTGGTAACTAGTGAAGCTTGTGCAAACAAGCAGGGGAAAGAAAAGCTCTAGCCTAAAATAAAGAAAATAAAAAACAATGTATTTGGTAATAGTCTTTATTTTCCTTTGCCCACATGGGAAGTGGGGCTTAAATAGTTTTCTATTTTTGCACTATTTCACTGGGGAAAATTAAAATTTTTAAAATATATATATTATATACCCCCACAAAAAATTTGGATATTTTAGCTTCCAGTAAAAAAATTTTGGAAAAACGTAAAATTTCATGCTACAGTGATTTCGAAAAGGTCATGCAATGTTCTTTTTCTCATCTCAACAATTTTGTGAAAAAAAAAGCCCCAAAAGGGAATCGCCCCCAAAATCTGTTAGTGTCTCAATAACATGTTCTGTGGCCTTGAATATCAATTACAGCTTGACAACCACGTCTCATGCTGTTCAAAAGTTGTGTTATTGACTGCTGAGGCATGGCACCCCACTCTTCTTGAAGGCCGCCCATCCGATCATTGAGGTACAGGGGTAAAGAGTTACGAGCTTCTACACAGCGATTCAGGTGTCTTTCAGGGGTTAGGTCGGAGAAAGTGCAGGCGCTCCATTTGATTTACCCCAGTCTCCAACCCACTCGTTCCCTAATGACGCGACCTTGATGAGCTGGAGCGTTGTTATCCATGAAGATGAAACTGGCCCTGTGTTGTTCATGCAGAGGCACAATGACTGGATTCATGATGTTATTCAAGTAGTAGAGGCTTGTCACTGTACCATTCACTAAGTGTAGGACAGTTCTGTATTGACTAACCTACCATCAAAGGCTCATCTGGTGACAACCGTGGCTGATGCATAGCACTCTCCTTGATATATCCAGCATTGTTTGCAGCCATTATTTCTGCTCAGAGTGAATCCACTGGACAGCACTGAGGACCACTGGTCCCTCGTCCAGCGTAGACTCTCCCTGGCCCATGCAAGACGATGATGCCTGTGTCGGATGATGTGGTTAGATTGTCTAGCACACAGACCACACTGATGTAAAAGGTTACGAATTGTCTGATGTGACACTTGGGTGCCTCTCACCTCCCTTAAACGTGCCTGGAGTTGTGTGGCATTCATCATCCTCTTCCGCAGGGCATTGTTTACAGTGAAGCCGTCATCACTGTGTGATGTAGCCAAAGAGCGTCCACGTCTTTACCTTTCTGTGACTCTTCCAGTCTCTCTGTTGCAACCTGCTTATGACACTCTGTGACATTCTAAAGCTCAGCGACCACTTCTGTCTGAGAGCATCTTGCTTGAAGCCTCGCAATGGCGAGGTACTGGTTATCAATTGTAAGATGTTGTCTTGGTCTCTTGATGTCAAAATGTGAAAAGCATGAGGAGGACTGTTTGAATCCCAATTCAAATTAATCCCTTACATTTGAGGGATTCACCCATTGTGAATTTTGCCATTAAGCTCCTTGTTAGAGATCAGTAAGTTTTGAACAGTTGGACATGTGCATTATAGAGTTAAGAGATGGTCTCATTTAGTGCAATTAAAAAAAAAAATCAAGAAATTTTATGTTCATACTGAAATTTCTACCAAAAGCCAAGTATCTCTAACCTTTTGTGAGTAGTGTAGGTGATGAAAGCTTTAGGGGGTGGGGCTAAAAGTAGTGATTTGGATTGTTAGTATTTATTTTAATGAAACCTTATTTTGTGCGTGTCTTTTTTTTTTCTATTTTTTTTTCTCATTTTACGTATTCTGCTCTCTCCACCCTATCCACCCTTTCTTCTAATAAGGTCAGAATACGACTTTTTAGGGGCATTCTTACATTACGTTTTTTTTTCTGTTTTCCGCAGTAACGGAGTCTGATATATTAGCCCCAGTTACAGGGGACATACATCCCCTGTGCTGACTGCAGAGCTGATGCAGGGTCTGATTAGACTCAGCAGCTCTTGCAGTTACTGAGCACCAGTGGTCATGTGACCGCTGTTCCATCAAGCAGGTAGCTGACAGTGCTGTATTCACAGCGAGTGAGAAGGCAGGGACAGTAAGGCCTCGTTTACACGGCTTATTCCCGACGGATTTGTGAGCCGTATTGAGCTCACAAATCCGCCGTGAATAAGGGACGGGGGCGAGGCCGGAGCGCGGCGGGGGCGCCGCTCCCGGCCCCATAGACAATGCATTGTTTATGGCGCGTACGCGCCGTAAATAATGTGCATGTCAGTTTCTCCCCGCCCGGCGAATTCGCCGAGCGGGGAGGAGCGACGGAATCCACTGTTCTCTATGAGAGCAGTGGATTACCGTAAAAGACAGGGACGGATTGGCGCCGTAAATGCAGCCCAAAACGGCCGGAGTACGGCGCCAATCCGTGCCCAAATAAGCCGTGTGAACATGGCCTAATAAACCGTCCCTATCTTTTCACTGGAGAGCAAGCTATTGCTAATAGTTGACTTTTCACCCATGCAACTGTACAATTAGTGTTTTTTAAAGTCCGTGCAGAGTTAAACTGCCACCACCCGGATGTTTAAGGTCGGGAAGGAGTGAAAGCTGCTCAGTGGATTGGGAATCTAAGTTGACTTTGTATACAAGTTGGAATATAAACCCTTTGATTTGCTGACCGAGCTCCTGTTCAGTAGATTTCACCTCACTTTCTGTCTCTCAAGGAAATAATTTTGATACCGTGCACCTTGGTTATGTGAGTCTGCAGGGATTTTCTTTTATGTAGAAGGCTTCAGTAACTCACTTCGTCTTGAATTCATGAAATGTATATCCTTTATTTACAGCAAACATTTAGATTAGGTATAGTAACTCTCCATGGTGCAACAGTCAAATAAAATACTGAAAATGGCAATGTTGTAAGCCCTGGTATTCTTGTGATGTAATCAGTGAGCAATAGCAGATAACGAAGTTGCAAAAGTATAAAAAAATTATTAAAAAGTCCAATACATTTAAGACTCTCGCACTCCAAGATGGAGTAGCCAGGCTATGCGGTCGCAGCATGGAATTGTGTATTGATGTATCACTGCCGCTTACTATGGACTTCCATTACTACTAATCACAAGTAACAAGCTGTTACAATTTGAGTCTTAAATGTATTGGACTTTTTAATAAATGTTTGATACTTTTGCAACTTCGTTATCTGCTATTGCTCACTGATTGCCAATGAATGAAGGTTGAGGATCCTTCACATAGCAGAGTGCATTGTGTGGCGACAAATTACTATAGCTACAGAAGTAATTATAAGTTGATTCTTGTGATGTAATCAGTGAGATGGGAACACCCATCTAGGGCTCTCTGAAACTATATTAATTTGGTACCGACATTATCTTGTTGACCTGCAGAATAAACCTTAAATTGTCAATTAAATGCATGGTAAGTGCCATATTTAAAGAAAAACAAATCTAGAATTGTTTGCTGTGTTTTGTTTATCTTACCTCCCAAAACATGGACTAAAAAGTAATGATAAAATTGTATGTGCTCCGAAATGGTACCAATGGAAACTACAGTATGTTCTAGAGAAAAAAAGCAGTCGCATAACTCTAAAGAGAGGGAAAAATAAGGAAGTTTTTATATATGGCAGTGCAAAATGTAATTTTTTTTTGGGGGGGAATGTTATTTTATGTCGCAAAAACAGTATAACCTAAAATTGGATGGATTTGATATGGACTAATCCTGCTATCCCACAGAATGAATGCAATGCTTTATTTTTGTTGCATGGTAAATGATGCAGAACTGTGAACTTAGAAGCAAAACCAAAAAAAACATAGAACAGGTAATATATATTTTTCTACCAACATCCTCCCCTAGCACCTCCATAAAAAAGGTTAATAGGTTCATTGCTACGATGTATGGTGGTACTGAAAAAAAATGGTAGTGCTGAAAAAAATTGCTACTTATTCCATAATAAATAAGCCCTCATCAAGTTAAGTTGATAAAAGAAAAAATTCCATTGCATGTTTTATAGTCTACAAGTAACTGAGATGGGGCAGGTTGATAAATGGGGTATTCCCGTTTCGGGAAATCCTCTTTAACCACTTGCAGCTTACTGAAATCCGGCCCTGCATGTTAATGAGGAGGGCGGCGCTAGCAGTGTTCTCCTCATTCACTTCTATGGGAGCTCTGAGTATAGTCCAGTGTGTGCGCTAGGCTTGGAACTTCCATTGAATTGAATGAGGAGGATGGCGCTTCACATGCAGGGCTGGATTGCAGTGAGCAGCCAGAGGAGAGAATTTCCTGAAACTGGAATACCTTTTTAACTAGGAAATCAACATTCACGTTTTTTGGGGAAAAGTTTTTTCTTTTCTTTATTTATTTTTATATATATATATATATATATATATATATATACATACACACAGTTTATCCTTCTATCTTTGTTCAATATAATAAGACTATGGTTCCTAAATTTTGTGTTTGTAGCCCACTGATTTTTCACATGTCTCAGAAGATGATAAGAACCTACGTAGGCTCATTATGGAGGAGAAGGATAAAGAAAACTTTACCGCAATTATTGTAACTGGTGTTCAGCCTCAGCATATACAGTATTTAAAGAATTATCGACATCTTTGGTTCACACACCTAGCGTGAGTAGGACATTGTCCCAAAACCTTACTATACTGGCATTTTGAAAACCTTTTTGTCTAGAAATTAGTATGTGTAAAAGTAAATGTTGTTTTTTTTATTTTTGCTTTTCCTAGGCATATCTACCATTACTATGTTCATGGACCAAAAGGACATATATTGGATAAACAGTGGACTACACCTTTCAACAGTATTGACATTGAGGTATTTGGTCCTCCAAAGGGGCAATATACATAAAGTTTACCTTAACTGTATTTGTTGTGCAGTGACTATGTTATAATGCCGTTTTCCTGCTCTTGTTTATGGGGGGGCAATGAAGGCCGTTGCTTTTCTTCTATTTGGATTTTTCAATAAATTTGCAGGTTTTTATTGCTCAGTTTCATGCTGTCAGGCCTTTTATCTATCTCGTCTGAGAACACAGCAGATGTCTCCTCAGCTCTCTTCCGTGGTTTTCTTCCATCTTCTGGCCAGTCTTGTGCTGCAATATTGCTTCACTTGTTGTCCACAGCATATACATCTTTGGGTCCTGGTCAAGAAGTTCAATTCAGTGTGGGAGAGGCAATACATTTAGGCTGTGGTTCCACTGCTTCCTAGTATGGGGCACTCTGATCATGTTTCTCATCAATTCATGCTGCAGTCTGGGGGATGGAAAACAGGCCTGATCATCACTAGTAGTACATGACCATACCATTTAGCCGTGCTGTCAAATCTAGACGCCAGCTCCTCTGTGCAGTTATGGGCTGCTTTCTGGTAGAGTTGCATTATTCCTTTCATAGAGTAATTGAGTTATGTGGATTCACTTCTGCTAAATGGTGTACCTGACCTGCTATACAGCTATGCACATTACTCCCTTCAATAGGTGGAGTAATTGTGCCTCCCCTTCTTCGCCAGTTTATACAACATGTTCTATAATCAGGTGGATTCTAGTACAGTTCTATGTACTGGGTCGGCTGAAATCCAAAAACCAACTGTGTTTTTTTTTTTAACGCAAATTCACGCCAAAAACCGCGGTACGGCCATTTGTAAAATGCATTTTACAGTTGCTGTTTAGACATGGCCTAAGTGTGCCAAGGATTTTACAGTTGGTAGGCAACATGATAAAAACTTTTCTTCTTATCAGAGAATCTAAACCTAATGGAGTCAGGTTAAAAATTTGCCAGTAAGAAACACTGTCCCTGCACCAGTAGCGATTTACACTCCAGTATTTTTACGTTTTTTTCTTTCCTTGCATTTGGTCTCTCAGTATTTAGCAGTCTAATTAAAATGCTGATTATTAACATAAATTTGCACTTACAAATTATATATTTATGATCATGCATTGAATGGGACTATATGGGATTAATAACCATTTCCTTTTTAATTGTTGTTGCTGTTGCAAAAATGCTGGTCCATGTCCTCGTCATCTCCCGCCTAGACTACTGCAACATTTTTCTCTGTGGCCTCCCGTCTAGCACTCTTGCTCCCCTTCAATCCATCATCAACTCTGCCGCCCGTCTTATCCACCTCTCCCCTCGCTACTCCCCTGCCTATTCGATCTGCCAATCCCTCCACTGGCTACCCATTGCCCAGAGAATTCAGTTCAAGTTGCTAACCATGACCTACAAAGCTCTCCATAACTTCTCCCCTCCATACATCTCTGCCCTAATCTCGAGATATCTCCCCTCACACAATCTCTGCTCCTCACAGGACCTTCTCCTCTGCTCTCCCCTTATCAGCTCCTCACATAACCGTCTCCAAGACTTCTCCCGTGCTTCCCCCACACTCTGGAACTCGCTGCCCCAACACATCAGACTCTCTTCCACTTTCACCAGCTTCAAAAGCAACCTGAAAACCCATCTTTTCAGGATAGCCTATAAACTATAGTACCCCTTCTGTCACCACACCCTCCACATACATGTCTGCCCCTCACCGTCTGTCTCTTTCCCTCGTCCTTGTAGATTGTAAGCCTTCGCGGGCAGGGTTCTCTCTCTCTGTGCCAGTTGATTGTCACATACTGTCAGCATTGAACTTGTTTGACTTATGTTTGTAACCCTCTTGAATGTACAGCGCCCTGGAATCAATGGCGCTCTAAAATAAAAAAAATAATAATAATAATTATGTAATAATATGTATTAGTATTTAATTTATAATAAATGAGTGTCCTTGATTCAATATCTGCCACATGTATGTTTCCACTTCCTCTTACATTAATTTTATTAATGTTTCCTTATGGACTATGATTAAGGATAAATTGATTAATTTTGCGATATGGATTGATCTTGCTTATTTTGATGTAGGTAGATTATCATTTAAAGGGTTATCCAGGTCCCAGCCGCTTCACTTCTGCATTGGTCCTGGCGCCGGAAGACTACTCTCCTCCCTATTTGTGTCAGGGATGTGCTGGAAGGGAACTGGCGGTCTGCCTCAGTTCACAGCAAAGCTTTTCTAAGGGTATGTTCACATGGCGTGTTGGGTCCGTGTGAACATACGTTCTTAGATGCGTGTTTGGGTCCGTCCAGACGGACCCAAATACGCATCTAGCAATGAGTAGTGTGTTGTACATTACTCGCAATGTAAAACACGCATCGGCATTCAGACAAGTGATCGCCAATGCGTGTTTAATTGCACCTTTCGGATCCGTTTTAAAGGGAATGTGTCATCAAAAAATGAATTATTGTTTAACTCACATTTTTTAGGAATTTTTTTTTTTTTTTTATTTCCAGATCACTTTCAATATTTTTTAATACTTCTTAAGTCCTGCTGTTTTCACTTTTGGCCACTAAGCAAAATAATTGTCTGACACTTCCTGTTCTGTTTAGAGAGCTTTTCAGCAGTGTGCTCATTATCAGTAAAAGCAGAGTCAAACTGAAAGGAGACACCATTGTGTACAGATAACACAGAATCCACCAGTCACAAGAGGAGATGTCACAGCTCCCCCTCTCCCCTCCCTTCACCGTGAAAACTCTCCTATACAAGTCTATGGGACAGAATCTTTCTTAAGAATCCTATGTGCATGAAGCTGCTGTAAAGTATCTCTCTGACTGCGGTTAAAGCGGTGCAAGCAAGAATGTCTTCCCCACAATCATATATAGATGGCCGAATAGAGAAATCTACAATCAGGAAATAAAAACAACTGAGAGGAAAAGAATATGGATCAGGGGCTTGATTTAATAAGTAAAAAAGAAAAATTGGCGACAGATTCCCTTTAAGAATTAACAGGCCAATTCTTGATTCGAAAGACGCAGCAGGAGCCCTATAATAAACTATAGGGTGCGATCCTGCTGCGGCCAAAACGCATCCAAACATGCACCTGCGTGTTGGATGCATTTTGGATCCGAGTAACGCTGCATTTTTGGATGCGATTTTTGGATCCGAAAACGCCGTGTGAACATACCCTAACTCTAAATTGGAGCAGCTGGCTGTTACTGACTTTTGCAGTCAGGTGACTTGTTCTTACTGAGTGACACATTGTACAACTTTCCAAACTGTAATAAGTGATGGAACAGAAAGTGCTAAGGTAATGTTTATTATGTTGCTACTTTCGGCCATATAAATATATCATATTCTGGAAACCTTAGTATGCAAAAAGCAAATGAAAAAAAAAACTTTACAAAGGAGGAAAAAAATATATTTTAAGTAAAGCAAGTATGTCATCGAACTTTAAAGATTGGTACTTAAAGTCATGTTTAACTTTCCTACAGGTTTACGTATTTGAAAAATCAAAGGTGCCTTCAATTCGCAATCTTAGGGAAGTCAATGATGACATGCAGACTTTGTATATTCAGTCAGCCGCTGACAGCTTTGAGTTTAAAGCTCTTGTTGAAAGAGATGGTGTAGTTGAAGGAATCATACGCTACCATCCATTTCTTTACGACAAAGAAACTTACCCAGAGGACCCCTATTTTTCATCAAGTAAGTAAATAGTTTTTATTTTTGGAAATGTTTGGCATTAAATAAAAAAAAAAAAATGTTTAACATTGTATGAGACTATTGCTAATGATTGATATAAGAGAATTTCAGCGATCAAACAATAACAGATTCATTTTTATTGATATCACTTTCATTTTTGTCCTGTATAGTAAATTTTAATTTTAAATGTATACATTTTAAATAACAAAAACACAAAGCATAAATGCACATTATTTCAATATGTCAAAATATTTTAGGAGATAACGAAGACAGCGATGAATTTGATGAGGATTGCATCATTTTGGAGAAAGAAGCTAGAGGGAAGAGACCAGTATTTGAATGTTTTTGGAATGGAAGGCTGATTCCTTATACAACAATCCAAGAGTAAGGCTTGTATATTGTTTAAAAGCATAACACTAATTATTCAATAAGTTGGACTGGATAAACCACCTTTCAATATAGCCATGGAGTCATGGAAAACATTTAAAATGTTAGATTAATTCATGTCTTTATTTTTTTTTTTTTAGCTTCGACTGGTGTGCAGCACCAAAAAAGAAAGGACTTGTGCCTCCCGAGTGCTATAACAGGATTTCTGGAGCTTTATTTACAAATGACAAGTTTGAAGTCAGCACAAATAAATTGACTTTCTTAGATCTAGGTTTAAAGCTACAAGACAAAAACACCATCTTTACAAGAGTAACAAATGGACAGGTAAGTAAAGATTGCATTGTTTCTTTATTTCTGTATCCCTTCTGATAGGGATCAATAGAGCGACATATTTTATGTGCCACCATATAATGTCCCTATAAGCACCTGCACTACATAATAATAAGCTATAAGCACAGTGGGGGGCACATTTTATCAAGGCAATTGCACCAGAATTCTGGCACATAGAACGTACATGCTTTAGGCCTGGTTCACATTGGGCACCCACCATGCCTATTAATTACAGTGGGTCATTTGGGTTTCCACTGTGGTGTCCGTAGATCAGACCGAAAGAATAGCATCTCCAGTGCAGATGTGAACCTAGCCCTATACTCTTGAAACTTCTGCGCCTTGTTCATCAAGAGGGGCGTGGCCTTAAAGGGCATGGCTTCTCTAGGAAGGGCGTGACTTGGTGGGTGGCGCCATGCAGGGCTGTGGAGTCGGCAAGCCGAAGCCCCGACTCCGACTCCTTAATTTCCCAAACCTCCGACTCCTGACTCCCTCATACATGGCGCATGTTTAAGTGATAACTTTACTGTAGTAAAATGGTTACATCCGGCTGTTTACCACCTTATGATACAATAATCAAGGTAATTAGGTAGAACAGACACAGGCAAAAGGGTAACAATGTTCTGATCTTTTGAACACTTGTGGGTAGAGTTGAAGAAAAAGCTGTATTTGTATCCAGGTCTAGTCTGCACCAACATTGGGAATGTGTAGAAGAGACCTGGGATCAGATTTTAGTCAAGATGTGCTTGATTCTGATTCAGAGCCCAGAAGGATTCAGGCAGAGCTGAAAACCAAAGGTGGATTTCCCACATACTAACAAAATAATAAAAATTAACACGTTGATGTTTAGGAGCAAAATTGTAACTAAGCAGATGCTAAATACTTGCAAGTCAAATTTATGTATAAGATATGTAAGATGACTGTATATACAATTACAATAGCCTCATGTACAAAGCTGTAGTGGATGGTAAGATATGGAGCCTGAAAGTCACAAGTTCAAACCATTGTTACCCTTTTGCTTGTCAGTGTAAAATATATTTATTGGATATGACTGTAGGACACAAAAAAATTTGAAATATGCAAAAACACTGCAGGAACATTTGTGAAGTCTCTGAATTTGTTCTGAGAAATAGTATTGCCTCCATCAGATCCTGCATACATGACCTCACATCTGATCTCATTATTTCCAGGCTAGGAAACGGCCTCTCTACACTAACTTGGGTTGGGGGCAAAGCGGTGACCACAGGGGCAACATCTATAACAATGTCAGGGTATGAAGGAATTGCCTCAGCCACAGTCGGTTTTGATGAATGGTTGAACTCTTCTACTACTTTGAAAACAGTTGAAAAATTTTGCTGAAATCTGTTTGCCCTGGGAGCGGAATCTTTTTCCCCTGGGGCAGCGCTTTGCCTGCTCCATGTCATCAATTACACTCCTCATGTGATAAGGCTGAAGATATGGGAGCCGTAGCACTAGCCGGACCCAATTCCTCTTGCTCTTTGCATCGAACTAACTGGACCAACTTATTTTATATTTTGGGAGTCGGAGTTGGTCCATTTTATGACGACTCAGACTCCTGCAAAATAGCCACCGACTCCACAACTCCGACTCCACAGCCCTGGCGCCGTGTGCCAAAATTTGCACTCTTTTAGTGGCATAAAGTAAGTCACCTAAAAAAGGGTGTAAGGTTAGGCTAGACCGTTCTAACTTGTGCTAGATTTAGGAACACTATGATAAACGTGGAGCATTGTAAGACTATCTAGTTTAACCCCTTAACACACCTTTGTGTTTCTGTATGTCACTATGCTGTGCCTGGCAGCCAGGCTCCTACAGTTGCTTCTGGCAGCAGAGATAACTCCGTCCTGAACCGTTTAACCCCTTATCTGCCATGGTCAATAGTGAACACATCAGTTCAGTGCATATTGCACCCCTAGATGAGGTTCCTAAAGGATATTGAATCCAAAATGGGGTGACTTTTGGAAGGTTTCACATGTTCCGGTACTCTGAAGGTTTGCAAATGCGACCTGGCACCCACCAAAACCTGCATTCCAAAAACCAAATACCGCTTCCTCCCTTATATACCCTGCAATGCACCCAAACAGCAGTTTACAATTTCATATATGATATTGCTGAATTTGGAAGAAATTGGGTAATAAATTTAGAGGTTCTTTTTTACCAATATTCCCCCGTGAAAGTAAAATAATTTTATACTAAACCTGTATATAATTAGGAAAAAATATAATTTATTTTTTTTCTTCGTCCAAGGCTAAAACAATCAGTGAAAAGCTTGTGGTGTCAATATACTCACTAAGGATATATTTCTTAAAGGGTTTTTCTCAGCACACTGTCTTTTTGCACTTAATCTCCTCAGACTGGGGGTGATTTTATAGCAGTGATTAGCATATTCAACTTCAAGCCCCTTACTCTTACGGAGTATGAGATTATCTCCAACAAGATTACAGATAAAGCCATGCTTTTCAGTCTTTACAGCACTTGTATATTGTTTACTGCAGCTATTCGTGCTGAATTTAATTAGTTCACTCACAGCTCAGTCCTGTCAGTGCCTCCCTGTGTTGAAAGCTAATAATGTTGAATGTAAATATTGAAAGCTAATCCTTGTAGTGATAAAACCCTTTTAAGAAGTGTGGTTTTCCAAATGAGGTCCTTTTAGGTGTGTTTATTACGTTTTAGCAGCTTAGCGTGTCTGCAAAGCTGTAATGGCACCTAAAGAAAATCTTAATGAAAATGAGACACCAAAGTTCAGTAGGTGCTCCTCTAATTCTGAGGCTTGTGATTAAGTCAAATAGTACAATAGGGCCACTCATGGAATAGGTCAGAATCTGGGGAATCAATATTCATATGCATCTCTCTGTTCATATTTACTGTCCAAATAAATTTGGAGATCAAATCACCTCCTTTTTGCTTTAATTTCTGTGAAATACCTAAAAGGTTAACAGTGTTGTTTTGAATACCTTGAGGAGTGTGGTTTATTAGTCATTTATGGGAATGTTTTACAGATCCCTCAAAGCCACATCAGAACAGGACTGGTCCCTAAAAGATAATCTGTGTCGCAAATTTTCTTGCAAATGTTAAAATTTGCTACTAAATTTAAAAACCTCCTAATAAAAAAATAAAGAGATGTTTAAAATAAGATGCCACCATAAAGACCATAGACATATGGTAGATGTTCATTATTTACTTTTTTGTTTGATATTAAGGCTATGTTCACACGGCGTAACTGTGGGGCGTAATTACGCCCCGCAGTTAAGCCGTGTGGCTGGGGGCGGGGGGGGGGCCGGCACCTCGCCGACCCATAGAGAATCACTGCTAGCGGCGCGTATATGCTGCTAGAAAGTGACAGTTGAATTATCTCCCCCCTCGGTGTATTCGCCGAGCAGGGAGAGGAGACGTAATCCATAGTTCTCTATGAGAACTGTGGATTACCGTAATGAATGGGCCGTTTTCAGCCCGTATTTTACACACTTCGGCGCGTAATTACGGACCGAAATATGGCCCATTTTAAGCCGTGTGAACGTGGCCTAACTATCTTTCTTAAACGCAGACATTTTTAAACTTTCCAAATTTTCAAAACATTTTGATATTTTTCACAAATAAACAGGGATTGTATTTACCAAATTAATTGCTAACTTAAATCCTTCCCAACATTGAACGTACTTCCACGTCCTAGCAGGAAGTGACTTCCCGCAAATGAACGTACAGGTATGTCCTGGACATTGTGCGGGATCTCATGTGAGGTCCGCATGATCGCAGGATGGTACCAGCAGTATATTACAGCTGGCCCCATGTTCCTTTGTAATTAACCCTTTAGATGCCGCGATCAATCGCAGTCGTGGCAGCTAAAGGAAAAGAAAGGGAGGGGGATCCCTCTATCTCCATTGACTGGTCCACCTAACAAAATAGATGGCATCATAAGGAAAGAAGATTATGTGGCAATACTGAAGCAACATCTCAAGACATCAGCCAGAACGTCAAAGCTTGAGTGGAAATGTGTCTTCCAAATGGACAATGACCTGAAGCATACTGCCAAACTGGTTACAAATTGGCTTAAGGATAACAAAGCCCTGATCCAATTCCCATTTAAAATTTTTTGGGAAAACTAAAAAAGGCAGGGGCGAAAAAAAAAAGGGCTAACAGACAGGCTAGATACACCAGTTCTGTCGGAGGAAAAGGCCAAAATTCCTACTAAGGGTTTTGAGAAGCTTGTGGAAGGATATCCAGAACTTTGACCCAAGTCATTACAGTTTAGGGGGAATATACCAAATACTAAAGAAATGTATGTAAACTTTTTTACTTGCGAAAGGTAATAAAATTGGCTTTAAAATGCACCCTATCTATTATTGGCATTTGGCAAATATACAATATTTTGGTTCCTAACTTACCTAACAACGGGATAGTTTATTGTTGAGTTTTAATGTCGTGATAGTGAGAAAACATTTGCTTATGTGTTCTTTTTATATGGCTCTGTACGTAAAACTTCTGGTTTCAAAGTGTGTGTGTATATGTAGTATATAAGAGTATGTTTTAGTGTGTATATGCAAGATGACGAGTTATGTCAATGGTACGAATGATTTTTTTCTGTCATTGCACTCTTGGATGCGCTCACCTCCCTTAAATGTGCCTGGAGTTGTGTGGCATTCATCAGCCGCTACCGCAGTTCATTAAATTGAAGCAGTCAGTCAGCGTGTGATGGAGCCAAGTGCTGTCCACTTCTTTGCCTTTCTGTGACTCTTTCAGTCTCTCTGTATCTCTGTTGCAACCTGCTGATGACACTCGAAGCCTTGCAATGGCAAGGTACTGTTGTTTATTTTAAAGTTAAGAGATGGTCTCATTTAACTCATTTAAAAAAAATACAAATAAAAAAATAATGCATGAAATGCTATGTTCTTCCTATAATTTCAACCAGATGCCAAATAGCTAACTTTTTGTGGGTAATGTATGTGTGTGTATATCTATCTGCGTCTGTGTATGTGTATATGTGTATATATAATATATATACATATACACTACCGTTCAAAGGTTTGGGGTCACCCAGACAATTTTGTGTTTTCCCTGAAAACTCATACTTTTATTTATCAAATGAGTTGCAAAATGAATAGAAATATAGTCCAGACTTTGACAAGGTTAAAAATAATGATTTTTATTTGAAATAATAATTTTCTACTTCAAACTTTGCTTTCGTCAAAGAATGCTCCCTTTGCAGCAATTCCAGCATTGCAGACCTTTGGCAATTCTAGTGTTAATTTGCTGAGGTAATCTGAGAGAAATTTCACCCCATGCTTCCAGAAGCCCCTCCCACAAGTTGGATTGGCTTGATGGGCACTTTTTGCGTAGCATACGGTCAAGCTGCTCCCACAACAGATCAATGGGGTTGAGATCTGGTGACTGCGCTGGCCACTCCATTCCAGATAGAATACCAGCTGCCTGCTTCGTCCCTAAATAATTCTTGCATAATTTGGAGGTGTACTTTGGGTCATTGTCCTATTGCAGGATGAAATTGGCTCCAATCAAGCGCTGTCCACAGGGTATGGCGTGGCGTTGCAAAATGGAGTGATAGCCTTCCTTATTCAAAATCCCTTTTACCTTGTAGAAATCTCCCACTTTACCAGCACCAAAGAAACCCCAGACCATCACATTACCTCCACCATGCTTGACAGATGGCGCCAGGCTCTCTTCCAGCATCTTTCAGTTGTTCTGCGTCTCACAAATGTTCTTCTGTGTGATCCAAACACCTCAAACTTCGATTCGTCTCTCCATAGCACTTTTTTCCAATCTTCCTCTGTCCAATGTCTGTGTTCTTTGGTCCATATTAATCTTTTCCTTTTATTAGCCAGTCTCAGATATGGCTTTTTTTTTTTGCCACTCTGCCCTGAAGGCCAGCATCCCGGAGTCGCTTCATCACTGTAGACGTTGACACTGGCGTTTTGCGGGTACTATTTAATGAAGCTGCCAGTTGAGAACCTGTGAGGTGTCTATTTCTCAAACTAGAGACTAATGTACTTGTCTTGTTGCTCATTTGTGCAGCGGGGCCTCCCACTTCTCTTTTTACTCTGGTTAGAGCCTGTTTGTGCTCTCCTCTGAAGGGAGTAGTACACACCGTTGTAGGAAATCTTTAGTTTCTTGGAAATTTCTCGCATGGAATAGCTTTCATCTCTCAGCACAAGAATAGACTGTCGAGTTTCACATGAAAGTTCTCTTTTTCTGGCCATTTTGCGAGTTTAATCGACCAACAAATGTAATGCTCCAGAATCTCAACTAGCTCAAAGGAAGGTCAGTTTTATAGCTTCTCTAATCATCAAAACTGTTTTCAGCTGTGCTAACATACTTGCACAAGGGTTTTCAAGAGTCTTCAAAATATCCAATAGCTTATATATAAAATCTTTGTAGGTTGAAACACCAATTTTGAGCAGTCTTTGATATTATTTCTGTTTTAAAAGCATGCATTGTGTAATATGAATTTTTTTTTTCTTTTAACAGGAACAAAGAGTAAAAATTGACAGAGAATTTGCTTTCTGGTTAAAAGAATGTCATGAAAAATATGACAAACAAATAAAGTTTTCTGGTTTCAAAGCTATAATTACCCGACAGGATGTTGCATCAAAAAGTAAGCAAGCTCCGTGGGCAACCTATACATCGGTTGAGTGGGATGGAAAGACATATAATTCTGGACAGCTGGTAAGAAAGAAAAGCAGATGTACAAAAAAGATTTTAGTCACACTATTGTGTTTGTGTGTTTTTTTTTTTTTTAATTTTTTTTATTCACTCAGAAGGGTTTTCTTACCACGCTGAGTCACATGCCGTTTAAACTCGCTCTGTCTCCTCAGGCTGTGGGCTTTGAGGACTGAATACAACGGCTAATCTATATACAGAAGCTAATCCTATTAGAGATAATTTAGTTTTCTCTGGACTGAGTTGTCTTTCATGAGATGACATCACTCCCTGCTCTGTCATTTAATCAGATAACAGAGTTATGGTCTGGTATGCAGGTAACCATAGAAACCTGTATGCACTCAAGAGCACATAAAATGTCTCTTACCTCTGACTAAAGTAAAATCAACAAAGCGGTAGATCAAATACAGGCAGTCCAGGACTTGCACTGTTCCAACTTACATCTGTCCCCTAGTTACAAACGGAGACTTATGGGGCATGCTGGCACTTGTAGTTCCATGTTCCACAGCAGATGATAGCTGTGGAACGACAAGTTCCAGCATGCCCCAGCAGCACATGAGGTGAAAAAGGTGAAAATCTTCTTAACATGGCACAGACAGCAAAACAAATGTAAAAACCCTTCCCTGCACTATCCAACACTATAAAAAGAAACCTTTTGTGCTGGAGTTTCATTTACTAATTATACCTGTTCCGACTTACATACAAATTCAACTTAAGAACAAACCTACAGTCCCTATCCCGTTCATAACCCGTGGACTGCTTGTACACACATTTCAACTTGCTGCTCTCTAATTACACCCGCTAGTATAACTTTTATGCTAAGTCCACACAGCATGGTTTTTTTGTCGAATTTCAGACGGTTTGTGGATTTGGAAACCATTTGAAAATCAACAAGCAACCATCCCCATAGACTTTAGTAGAAAATCTGCCCAGTAGTCTACACTGAGCGGATTTATAGCCGGACGGATTTTCACACTGCCGGCGTTCCGAAAAACTTGGAACATGCACAATCTTATGCCTGGTTTTCGGGCAGAAGGTGTGCTAGTCAATGGTTAAGGGGGACGGGCCAATCCGCATTAAACAGAATCCGAATGGCATTTTACACTTGCCCTGTGGCCATACTCTTAGGGTATGTTGCCGATTTTTCTGAATTTTAATTCTGATTTGTAAAATTGGCTCATTGATATTTAAATGCTGTGATTTGTGTCAATTTATAACTTATTTTATCTCTTGTGTATAATGCTACTTTTGTTTTTTTTTTTTTAACAGGTAAAAACCATCAAAACTGCACCTCTAATTTATGGCCGTATAGTTCAGTTTCTCCTTTACGGAAATCATGATGGTGATGTTTATGCTACAGGAGGAGAGGTTCAAATTGCTCTGGTATGTTTTCTGTTAATGACAAGGTTTTATTACTAAAAAATCCTGACACTGTGGAAGTGACCTACAAAGTTAAGGCAGTACTTTTATACTCTGCCACCACAGGTTATGCGCTCCTGGTTCGACAATTTATTTTATTACCAGCCATTGGGACTCCATATTAATGGTTCAGAAGCATACAGCTGTCAAAACTTGCAGGCAGTGGCAGCATTAAATGGAAGTTCTTCTCTACCCTCAACCCTGCGTGCAGTTTTTGTGTGAGACTAGAAAGTAGGATGCAATATGAACCTCAGCTCGCTCTAATGATAGGTACATGCAGATTAAATTCTGTCTTTACCTCTGAGAGAAATTTTGTATGAGAAAAAAACATTTTAGGACTGCACAAAAGAATTAAGCAGCATTGAATTTTGAACCTAAAAATCACATCATTGGTCTCTGAAAGGTTTTAATGTTCTTGTTTGAGTAAAGATCCCACTAAAGTAAATGAAAAGCCAGTCTGGGCACAAGCCTGATCTTTGAGAAATGGTTGAAGTGTTTCCAGCTTCCTTTTTCAGCTACACGCCACATAATTTTTTAAAAACTTTTTGATAGTGTAGTATAAATGTCTAGATTTTGTCTAGATTTTCTAGATGTCTAGATTTTCTATGCACCTTTGACCTGTTAGAGATTTAATACTCACATACATTGAAGGAAATAGTTATTTGATCCCTTGCTAACTTTGTTAGTTTTCCCACTGACAAAGACTTGAACAGCCTATAATTTTAAGGGTAGGTTAATTTTAACATTGAGAGATAGAATATCCAAAATAAAATCCAAAAAATCACCTGTCATAAATTATATAAAATTAGCATTTTGCTGAGAGAAATAAGTATTTGATCCCGTACCAACCATTAAGAGTTTTGGCTCCTAGAGACCAGTTAGACGCTCCTAATCAAATCGTTACCTGCATTAAAGACAGCTGTCTTAGTCACCTTTATAAAAGACTCCTGTCCACAGACTCAATCAGTCACACAAACCTCTACAACATGGGCAAGAGCAAAGAGCTTTCTAAGGATGTCAGAGACAAGATCACTGACCCGCACAAAGCTGGAATGGGCTACAAAACCATAAGACGCTGGGTGAGTAGGAGACAACTGTTGGTGCAATAGTAAGAAAATGGAAGAAATACAAAATGACTGTCAATCGACATCGATCTGGGACACCATGCTAAATCTCACCTCGTGGGGTATCCTTGATCATGAGGAAGGTGAGAGACCAGCCTAAAACTACACAGGGAGAACTTTTTAATGATCTCAAGGCAGCTGGGACCACAGTCACCAAGAAAACCATTGGTAACACATTACGCCGCAGTGGTTTAAAATCCTGCATTGTCCGCAAGGTCCCCCTGCTCAAGAAGACACGTGCAGGCCCGGCTGAAGTTTGCCAATAAACATCTGGATGATTCTGTGAGTGGTTGGGAGAAGGTGCTGTGGTCAGATGAGACAAAAATTTATCTCTTTGGCATTAACTCCACTCGCTGTGTTTGGAGGAAGAGAAATGCTGCCTATGACCCAAAGAACACCGTTCCCACTGTCAAGCATGGAGGTGGAAACATTATGTTTTAGGCTAAGGGCACAGGACTACTTCACCACATTAACAACCTCCTTCCCTCCGCCATGACATAAAAAATGGGTTATGGCTGGATCTTCCAGCAAGATAATGACCCAAAACATACAGGCAAAGCAACAAAGTGGTTCAAAAAGAAGCACATTAAGGTCATGGAGTGGCCTAGCCTAGTCTCCAGACCTTAATCAAATAGAAAACTTATTGAGGGAATTGTAGCTCCGAGTTGCCAAGCAGCAGCCTCAAAATCTTAATGATTTAGAGATAATCTGCAAAGAGGAGTGGACCAAAATTCCTCCTGACTTGCGCAAACATCATCAACTACAAAAAAAAGTCTGACTGCTGTGCTTGCGAACAAGGGTTTTAAATCTTGTTTGCCACAGGGATCAGGTACTTATTTCTCACTGCAAAATGCAAATAAATTTATATAATTTATAGAATGTAATTTTCTGGATTTTATTTTGGATATTTTATCTCTCAATGTTAAAATTGACCTACCCTTAAAATTATAGACTTTTCAGGTCATAATTATTTCCTTTGCTGCAGGTACATTTTCATAGGTTAGCTTGCACTGCCAGGAGAGCTAAGTATTTTATGTACCTGAAGCAGGCAGGAATATACGTAGGCTGTATTTTCTTTAATCTGTATAGTGTGGAAACTGTACTTTACTGGTAGTTTTTTTTTTTTAGCTACTATGCCCACTGAATAATGTAGTGGTAATGAATTATGTATAAATAAGTCTAGATATTGCACATACCAAAATTGACCTTTCTTTCCCTTTTTTTTTTTTAACCTCTACCTTTTAATGTGTCCAGGTATGTTTTTTTTGTTTGTTTTTTTTAAATCTATTTACCTCTTTATGTAATTAGTCCTGAGACTATGTTACGTTACTGATTCTTAGCAGATGTTATCAGAGGTAGATATGTTGTGATTACCTTTGAACACCCTACCTGACATAATTTGGGGTTTGTATCCCACTTATTTTCTATTATTTATGGATTGGTAACATTTAGACTTTTAATTAGAAAAAAAAGTTACTTGAATCTGAAAAGCATTAAATCACAGTAGCCTTTTGTGTAAGCTTAGTAGATGCTGTCACAAAGACGCAAAACTTAAAAGTATGATAGAATAACGAATAATTTTTAACATAGCACAATATTGTTGTTCTTTAAGGAACCAAAAGAGCTATATGATGAGATGAAATGTGTACCACTTTCTAAACTTGATCGTAATGTAGCAAGAGCATTAATAAAGAAACACATTGATGATGAAATGGCAAAGTAAGTTTTATTTTATTTTCAATTCAATATTTTTGGATTTCTTTGTTACATAGCTTTTAATAATGATCTTTAATGGCGACATTTCAGATGGTAAATGTGCAAACAAAATATTACAGTTAGGTCCATAAACAGTATATTTGGACACTGACACAAATTTTGTTTTTTGTACCTGTTTACTGAAAATATTCAGGATATAGTTATGAATGGACATGGACATAAATCCAGATTTTTCAGCTTTTTTTGAGTTTTCCATTTTTAAAATTAAATGGGGGTTTTAGAGTTTCAGCTCCTTAACAGGGGTCACCCTTTTTTAAAGGGACAAAAGTAATGGACAAAATGAAATAATTTAAAAAAAATGTTAATTCAAATATTGTTTGAAAACCCTTTATTGAAAATGACTCCCTGAAGCCCTTAAACTCATTGACATCCCCAATCTTTTTTTTTCCTCCTTTGTAATTCTCTGCCGGGCCCTTTACGCAGGGGTTTTTAGTAGCTGTTTTGGGCCTTTCTGTCTGAATTTATTTTTAAACCCCCTTAAGGGGTACCGCCGTTTTCCCCTCTCTGACACGGGCCCTTTTTTTAAATCGGGCATGTCACTTTATTGAGAATAATTTTTTTTACATTTTACCTATCCATGTGATTCAGAGATTTTCTCGGACAATTGTTTTTTTAGTAAATAAATTTGTTTCCATCCCAACTTTTTTTTTGTGAAAAAATAAAAATTTTTCATAAAAAATGTTAAAAAAATGTGTAAATTTTGAAATTTCCCAAAATTTTTTCGGGTGAAAGACAGATAATTATTCCCACAAAATAGTTTTAAATAGCATCTTCCAATGCCAAAAGGGTTGGCATCATTTTTTAATTTTTTTTTTTTTTTTTTTTTTCGATTAGAGGGCTTAGAAACTTAGTATAATTTCCCCCATTTTCAAGAAAATTTGCAATTACATTTTTTTAGGGCCAGTCCCAGTTCTGATGTGGCTTTGGGGGGCCGGGATGTTAGATTCCCCATAAATGACCCATTAAGAAATAGCCCCCCTTAAGATTTACAACAGTGTTTGGAAATTTTGATAACCCTTTAAGTATTTACAGAAAGCAAAGTGGGGGTGAAATTTTTCAAAAATTTTCACTATTTTGAGATTTGTAGATTATTCACTGGAATAGGGTAAATGTGACTAGGTAAATGCAACGTAATACAATTTTCCCCCGGTCTGCCGTTTTTAGAGACCCATATGTGTCCCCTGTCATTACTTGGTCAACCCCTAAGCCCCAAAAAAGGGGGAGCCTACTGGACTCTGGGGTCTCATTTTCAAATAATTTTATTAGACGCCATTTTAGGTTTAGGACACCCAAGATGTAAAACTTAATAAACCCCTAAAAAAAAAACCCCCTGTTAAACTACTCCCTTAAGGGTTATATCCGGGGGGCAGGGAGTAATCGCCCCACAAGGGGTTCACAAATTTTTTTTTTGCATTAGGCTGTGAAAATTAAAAAAATAATAATCTGCAATTTTAGCTCAAAATGTTTATATTTAAAGGATCCTGAAAAAAAAAAAACCCCAAATTTTTTTTAAGCAATTTCTTTGTTCGGCAATACCCCCATTGGGGGTTAAATGCTGTTTGGGCCCATGTCAGGGCGACAAGGGAGGGAGCGCAGATTTTGGTGGGACCATTCCATTTGCAAAACCCCCAAAAAAGAGAACAGGGGTCCTCTCTAGGGGGTTTACTGTGCATTTGGATGCAAGGTTTCCATAGTTTTTTTTTGCATTGTGCCTAATTTGGGGGGGGGGGGGGGGGGGGGGGGAAGGGGGGAAAAGCCCGTTCGGTCATGTTTTTTGGGGTTTTAATTTTTACGGCATTTGCCGTGCAGTGTAAATGACAGGGTAACTTTACTTGGGATCGGTTTTAAATTTAAAAAACAAAGATTTTTTGTAGTTTTTTTTTGTTTTAGCACTTTACCAAAAGAAATTACCTAAAAAAATTGCATTTTTTGTTTTCCTATTCTGCAGCCATAACTTTTTTATTTTGCCTGTGTGCAGAGGATTAGGGCTTTTTTTTTGAGGGGATTTATGGTTTTTATTGGGACCATTAGGGGGGGGTAGACATTTTTTTACTTTTTATTAAGGTTTTTTTGAACATTTTGAAAAAATCAGCAATCTTGGTAGTGTTTTTTTTTTTTTATTTTTTATAGCGGGGAACCCGCTTTTTATAGATTTAGCTTTTAAATCGCAGGTCAAAAACGATTAAAGCCGGAAAAACCAATTTTTTTTATTTTTTTTTTTTTTTTTTACTGCTTTTATACAATTAAAAACACTTTTTTTCAACCGGGAAAACATTTTTTTCATCGCCGTGTCTGGAGCCATAACTTTTAAATTTTTTCTTTTTTGGAGCTTTTGTGGGGGTTTTTTTTTGGGGGATGATTTTGCTTTTTTATTAGTTCATTTTTGGGGGACAAGGCTTTTGATCGTTTTAAAAAAAACCATTTTTGGGAAGGCAGGGTAAGAAAATACTAAAAATCCTAGTAGTGTTTTTTATTTTTAACAGGCTCACCGTGCAGTATTCGTGAAAATTGTTTTTACTATTGGGTCGATACATTACGGCGTATCCTGTTTTATATTTTTTTTTTATTTTGAAGCACTTTAAAAAACTAAATGTTTGAGTGTGTAAAACAAATTTTTTTTGATCGCTGTCTTTGGGGCCCTTTAATTTTTTTTTTTTTTCCTTTTATACAAGTTGTGTAAGGATTTTTTTTTGCGGAATAATGACTTTTTAATTGTTAAAAATTTTTGGGGTTTATAGGATTTTTTGGTGTTTTTTTTCATTTTATGTGCGGGGGATGAACAAAAATTTAAATAATGTTATTTTTTTTTTTGGGTTTTTTTTTTACGGCGTTAGGTGGGTTTTTAGTATGACAGATTTATGGCAGGTCTTTACGCACGGGGCGATACCAAATATGGGAATTTATTTTGATCTTTTTTGGGGGTTGCTTTTTGTAAAGGGGGGAAAAGGGCGGTGTATTTTTATTTTATTTTTTTTGTTTGGTTTTTCTTTTTTTTTCACTTTTTTTTTCTCTTTTTATTTTTTTTTTTTTTCTTTTTTTTTTACTTTTCCCCACAGGGGATTTGAATGAGGATCTTCGACCCCTCTTTAAATTGGGAATCAGTCCCATAGCATTTTGCTTTTCCCATTTGGGTTTCCCTAGGGCCCAATTTGTCAGTCCCGATGTGGCATCCCCCACAGGGAAGGGGCCAGGCATCTTTGGAGTCCCCAGACAACCCGGAAGGCATTCTATCCCCTTCCGTGCGGGTCTGTCAGAAGGGAAAGAAGTGCACGGATCTGTCGGGGGCCCAAAGGGACGAGGGGGAAAATTTTCCTCCTTTGCGGTCTTTTAAATTATTGCGCCCCTACCCGGTCCGAAAATTTAAAGGGGGTTAAACCCGTTGAATACGTCCAAGGTCATTAAGGGGTTAAAAAGGGAAAGGGATGTTTGATTGGGTTGAAAAAATAAGGTCCTGATTTTGGCCATTCAAAAATTTTTCCCTTTTCCCTTTGTTTTTATAAACTCCGGGGTTTGTTTTGGCTTTTTTTTTGGGTAAATTGTCACTTCTGTATTTTTAAAAAACACGGGAACCAATCTTTTTGGGCTCCATTTGGGGGATTTGGGGCACCCCAGTATGTCCCCTGTTACCTCAAAATTCCAATTTTGGGGGGCCTCCTCTGTCTGTGTCACATAAAAATTTAAAAAACTAGTGCCCCAGGGCCCACTGTCACCCCTTGCATGCACAAGCCATCCACTGCCTTTCCCGTATTTTTAAAAGATGTTTGGGCCCTTGTTTGGTTCAGGAGCTACAAAACACCTAACCCATACCTTTTTTTTTTTTTCCATTTTTCTGGTAGAGGTTGATCTTGGTTTCATCTCTCCAAATAATGTTCTTCCAGAATTGTGCTTTTTTTTTTGTTTTGTTTTTTTTTTTTTTTGATGTTTCTTAGCAAAATCCAATCTTGCCTTTTTATCCTTGAGGTTTTTGAGTGGTTTTGAAACCCTTACATTTAAAACCCTTTTTTTAAATTTCCATCGTCTTCTTTTTTATGGTAGGTTTGGTGGATTTTGATCCCATTACATGCTGGGAGTATTCAGAGACCTACTGTGTGCTAAAATTTCCAAGGCCAAATGCAGAAAAAAACTGATTGGGGTTGGGGGGTTTTTCATAAGGGCAGATCCCAAATGCCCCCCAAACAAAAAAACCAAAGAAACCCCGGGGAGTTTATTAACCCCTTAACGACCCTGACATGTAATTCAAATTTTGGGCCTTTGGGATGGAAAAACAAATAGTAAGGGGAGTTTAAAAAGTACATTAATAAGTAGGTTTTTTGGTTTAAAAATTTGGTTTGTCGACGGGAACAAAAAGGGTTTTTTAAACTTATACAGTAAACCCAGAAAAACCATTGAGGCCTTACGGATAGAGGCCAAAAAACTAAAGTGGACAGACACATGACTACAATTGCCAAAATAGAATAAAAGTTGGCAATTACTATGAGGAGTCATTATGGTTGCATAGCAAAGAAATATGCATCCTGGGAAACAAAAAATTGGATTGAGCATCACGGGACAGGTGATGGGAAATTTGGCAGTTGGTTGTGTGCGTTAAGAAAACCAAAGAAAAAAATGGTTTGTGCCAAACCCAAAGTCCCTAATTCAAAAGCATGTTTTAAAAAAAATTTTTAATATACAAACAGTAAAACAGTGAGTACTAGTTATAAAGAGGTTTTTAAAAAACATTTTAAAAGGGGCTTTTCTGAAATTCAAAAAGGGAAAAGTCCTTCTAGAAAGGTTTTCATTGCTTTTCCCAAAAAATTTTGAAGGGTTGCATTCAGACGGATTAAGAAGTTTTTTCCAAATACCCGGGAAAGGCACTACAAAAGTCATCAAACGAGCAAAAGGTAAGAAAAAGTGAGGAGAGTTAACTTATCAATGTTTGGGTTCCTAATACTAATGTCCTAGGTAAAGGAGAAACATGCAGGATCTAGAAGAGTAAACAATGATCAAAATGCCCCCAAGTCCCCAAAAACTCAGGAAATCCCAAGGGGAACCTTTCAAGTAGCTTTGCATATAACCCCGAGGTTAGAACCATAGGAAAGTAAACCATCTACCCTTTTTAAAACACGAGCACCAAAAAAAAAGGGAATTTTTTATTTTTACAAGTCTCCTTAATAGAGTCTCCCAATGAGGCCAGGGGGTTTTTAAGATGAACCCTTAAAGGAAATTTCTCGGGACACCCTATGGGATTTTGAAAACTTTTACACTTTATCCCTGAGCTGTCTTGGTTTTCATGATGCTCTTTTTTAACTAATGTTCTCTATCAAATCAGAGGCCGTCACAAAACATCTGTATTTTTTAAGAGAAAAAAATTTAAATTCAGTGCCCTCTTTTTTACAAATTTTAAGGTTTTTCCAAAAAATTTTGGTCCCCATTGGGGTTCTCTTTTTGATTATCAGATTACAGGGGATGAATAAATTAAACCGCTACATTTTTTTTTAATTTGCAAGGGTTGGAAACCCATTTAAATTATTTTCCTACACATCACAAATACGGGCTTTTTGTGTTTTTACATAAAAAATATAAATTAAAATACTTTAATTTTTGTGGCGGTAACTTTAAAAAAATGGGAAAAACAGTTGGCATATGCAAAATTTTTTCAACACACGTTTTGTTTTATATTGGATAAAAGGGACAAAAGGAGAAAAATAAAAAGAAAACACCTTTTGAGAATGTTGGCTGCCTTTGAAAATGTAGTTGTTGTTGTGTGAACATGAGCTGTAAATCTTTTTGGTTTTTTTTTCCAAGGGTTTTCCCAAAATTCTTTGGCTGTGTCATGGGGGTGGGGATGTTTTTGTTGGGCGATGATGAAAACCCCTCCCGGGAAAACCCCTTTTGGTAAAATTATATTTTTTAAAATGTTAAAACCCAAAACTTTTTTTTTTTTTTTTGTTTGTTTTTTTGTTTAATTTAAAGTTGTTTCAGTGGATTTGTACATGTTTCTTGTAAACTGACCACCTTTGCTGCTGACAGTGCTTGTGATGCTGCAAGTTAAAGGCAGGATGCAGGTCTGGGGACTTTTTTCCGGGAAAAGTTTGGGGGGTAAATCCCCCCTTTCGGGCCCACCCCCATGTGGACATTTATGTCAAATCTTTTGAATGTGCCCTAAAATGTCACTTTTATGTGCAAAACTTTTTAAGCAAAACAGGTTTTGGGGCAAGTTTTACCTAGTTTTAAAGTATCAGAGTGCTGGTTTTCAAGGAACTGTTGGGCCCTTAGCGTTTTCCCAAGGTATTTTCACCGTTTTGCTGCGGGGGATACAGTTAGGCCCCCAAGTTTCCCTTGTGTCTTCCAGGGGGCTCACAATGATCGTGCGTCTCCCGCAGCACCCCGGGGAAAGGGGGGGGGGGGGGGTCAAGGGAATTTGCCGAAAGTAATTGACCCTGTCACCCATCTTTCCCCGCGCTTTTTTAAAGATCGTTTTTGTATGAGCGGGGAGGGAGGCGTAACTCATAGTTCTTATTGGGGAACTATGGATTACCGTAAATTTCGGGGGCGTATCCGCCCCTATTAGAGCGCAAATTAAAGCGGGAAAACGTGATTGAAAAATTTCCCCATTTTGAACTTACCCTTTTAAAACCCTTGGGATTTAATACCTTCATTCTTTTTAAATTTTCAAACAATTAAAAAAAAAAAGTTTAAAATTAAGTGCCCATTTTGGGGAAATGGGGTTAAAATTAATTTAAAATGGAATAGTTATTTTTTATTTTTTGGCTTTTAAAAATGTTTAATTATGTTTATTCGTTTATGTTTCCAGGAGCGTTAAAGGTTGAAATTCTTAACAAGAAAGGAGAAGCAATGCAAAAGCTGCCAGGTACAAGTCACGTGACTTCAAAGAAACTATTGGTGGAGTTAAAGGTTCTGTTGCATTGTAAGTAAGTTTAGTGTGGATTTTAGTAACTAATCCTTGTTATCTCTTCCTTCAATTGCAGATTTTTATTTGATTTTTTTCAACATAGATTTTTATCAAATCAGTTTGTTTTAAATACAGAAAAAGCATAACAACACACCATTAAAAACATGAAAATCTGAGGTGAAAAATGACAATTTTGTCATGATTTGAAACCTCCTGTATTCCATAGTGCCTTGGCGTGCACAAAATATTCTGTTGAAGAACATATAAATGTACAAATAAAAGGTTACATAACAGAGAAGATTTGTTCTCATTCACTAGAAGAAATAAAATTACATATATAGCTTAACATGTTATCCACTTTAACCCTTCAAGGCACCCTGACGTTCCTGAAGGTCATGTTTCACTGCCTGTTAATGCACCCTGACGTTCCAGGAAAGTCATGAAAGCTTTCTGTCTCCCTGTGCAGAGATAAGATGAAAGCTCTATGCTAATTGCGGTTTCTGACAGCTAATTAGCACATTTACACAGCAGGTGATCAATCTCAGGAGTCCCTTGATCCCCTTGCCAAGGACTGGTCAGTCAGTGTGCTGGCTCAACAACTACAGCTGATCCATGTCCTGGGGCTCTGTTCTGTGAGAGACAGTGAGGAGATCTATTTCTGTGCTGGGTCCTAGTGCCCTGTGCTGCGATCTGGGCTGTCACAGCCTGAAATACTTTATTAACCCCTCCACTGCCTAATCACTTCACTGCCCCTGTGATCTATTTGTGGCAGCTGTCTGATCAGACAGTTTGCCACTTTCAAGTTCCAGCAATTTTCTGTCAGTGATCATCACTGGCTCATACAGTGAAAAACACACAACAAATTAACCCCTTCATTGTCAAGTCCCTGTTCCCCCTCACATTGTCACTGCCCATCGCTACCCCAATAAAGCCTGAAAAATATACTAAAACAAGAAGGTGCTCCTTCAATTCTGAGGCCTGTGGAAGACTCAAAAAGCGCTTATGGGCCACAAGTGGGATATTTCTAAAAAACTGCATAATAAGGAGAATCATTATTGAGTTGCAATTTCTTGGTAAAATCTACGGGGGTTCCAATGAATAATGAACAAAAATCGGAAATCTGCAAAAAAGTTAACATTTTGAAATTTCACCTTCGCTTTTCATTCATTTCTGCGAAATACCTAGAGGGTTAATTAACTTCCTAAATGCTGTTTTGACTATGTTAAGGGGTGTAGATTCAGAAATTGTGGGATTTATGGGGGTTTCTAACATACAATCCCCTCAAAACCACATCAGAAGTGGCCTAGTTCCCCTAAAAAAAAATCTGTTCTGCAAATTTTCTTGAAAATGTTAAAATTTGCTACTAAATTTCAAAGCCCCCAAATGTCTTAAAAAATAGGATGTTTAAAAAAATCATGCCAACACAAAGTAGACATATGGTCGATGTTCATTATTTACTACTTTGTTTGGTGTGACTGTGTCTTGCACACATAAATTTTTAAACTTTGAAAATGGCAAATTTTTACAAATTTTAACAACATTTCGATATTTTTCACACCTAAACAAGGATTTTATCGACCAAAATTAATTGCTAAATTAAAGCACAATATTTCACGAGAAAATCTCTGAATCACATGGATAGGTAAAAGTATTGAAAAGTTATTCACAGATAAAGTGGCACATGTCAGATTTGAAAAAAAGGGCTTGGTCCTTAACTCCAAAACAGGCTTAGACCTTAAAGGGTTAAAGCTCATACCTGGAAGTCCGGTGGGAGAGGGAGTTGCGAAATCAATATTGATCCAAAAAGATATTAATTTTTTTGAGACTTAACAGTTTTTATAATAGCGTTGTCTGCTTGCAAACTGCAAAGGTGACAGAATGCGAAAACCGACTTAAAAACCTTCCGTTTTTAGTGTTAAAGTCAGTTCAAAATACTCGTAGGACAGGCGGTTTTTCTGTTCACAAAACCAACAGTATTTTGTCGTTTGCCGTGTTGTCGTACTTTTATACTATCAACATAGGCAGGGTTACAATGAAATATGATACCAATGTATAGATAACATAGCTTCTCACCATTCACAGTAGGGGTTACATGTAGCTGCTGTAAAGTATTACCTCTAAATGCTGTTAAAGGCAGCTCAGGCAAGATGGCTGCCCCCATAATCCTGTACAGAAAACAGAATTAAAATCTACAGTCAGAACATATCCTCTAATTGAAGTTATTACATCACAGGAACCAAAGGGTTTGAACTTGTTTGGTGAGGTTATGGAGATTTGTTTCTCCTGCTACTTATAATAAACTGATTCAGTTATGTCTTATTCACCAGTCCCATCTTATCCCTTTGAGATCATTTAATATGGCTAGAATCCCTCTGCCACCAAACCTGAGAGGTGGGCATAACTCTAGCAAATTTCTGGCACATGATTTGGGGATGCTCCATTCTGCAGGTTTTTTTGGAAGGAAGTTACGAGATTTTTATCTTCCGTCCTGTTCCCCATCCTCCATGTGTCTGAACTTTTTTTCTGGGTACAGTGAGTGAGGATTTGGGGATTCTCTACACTAGAAGATTTCTAAGACAAACTCTATAGTTAGCTATGAAAACTATCTATCGGTATTTCACATGGAAAAATCCAGTAAATAAAACCATTTCATATGAACGGATTGTGTACATACATAGAAATTGTCCGGATAAGTTTTTAAGATCTGGGGAAAAGTCCTCCCTGACTTTGGGCTCTATTCTTGCTTATACTTCAGCCCTGCTGGCTTTAGCGGGGTGCTTTGTTTGATCACTGTACTCATGACTATTATCTTGCTTTAGGCACTGTATATTATATGTTGTCTATTCTTTGTATACGTGAGGTGCTGTGAGATAACTAGGCAGATATTATAAACTGTTTGCCTTTTGTGGGTTTT
The DNA here is from genome assembly GCA_025379985.1 of Phyllomedusa bahiana. Lineage (NCBI taxonomy): Eukaryota > Metazoa > Chordata > Amphibia > Anura > Hylidae > Phyllomedusa > Phyllomedusa bahiana. The sequence continues at coordinate 94,213 of JAODAL010003565.1, forward strand.
TCCTCATAGTATCTCCGAAAGAGGGTGCTTCTTCCAAATCGCCATTGGCCATGACTCCATATGGTTAATGTACAGAGAGGGGAATAAAAACGACATTTGTGTTTAATGTTCTATGTTAAGGCCATGTTCACACGGCTTAAAATGGGCCGTATTTCGGTCCGTAATTACGCGCCGAAGTGCGCAAAATACCGGCTGAAAATGGCCCATTCATTACAGTAAACCACAGATTACATAGATAACAAAGGATAACGTCTCCTCTCCCTGCTCGGCGTATACGCCAGGTAGGGAGATAAGTGACGTGAAAGTAATGAAAGTCAATGAAAAGTAATGAAAGTCAATTGGCCGGCGAAGTGCTGGCCCCCCCGTTCACTCCCCCACCCCGCTCCCATCCACACGGCGTAATTGCGGGGCGTAATTGTGTCCCGCAGGTAAGCCGTGTGAACATAGCCTAAGAATTTTTATTTACAATTGACTGTACTATTTTGAATGCTGTAAAAAAAAAAAAAAGTGACAGTATTGTTTTATTGAAGCATGTGCAACAAAATAAATACTTTTAAGTCTATAATTAGAAAAAAAAGGGTAGGAAGAAAGAATTGTCGCAGTATCTAATTCTTATTAGTGGAGAAAAAAATTGATTGGCAATACGTAACCTTTAAATCCTCTTTCAGGCCAGGCCTTAGGAACTGGCACAATAACCGTGACATTAGACATCAGTAAAGGATGGGGGCAGGCAGCATCTGTGGCTAAAATGCTGTTCTGGGACATGGTCTTCTGTGGGACAATCAAACAAAATGTACTGATTTAGGATTCTATATTGTACCTCTTAGATTTTTCTTTGTAGCATCAGGTCAGTTGCATAGTGCTCTTGTGGTGTCTTTCCTGCATTAGTTGTAGTAGTAGTAGTCTAGCCATAGCCTCAGATTGACATTGATAAGTATCGTGACTCATTGCTTGGGCTTCATGGAATGCAGGTCGTATGTATGGGACCATAACATTAGTCAGAATCACAAGCTGTTACACAGCTTTCTTAGAACTTGTATTTAATCATACTATAAGAATTTCAATGTGTGCACTGTAAGGGTATGTTCACACAATTTTATAGCAGGTGTATGGCGGCACGTACTGTGCACGCCGCTATATGCTTGCTGCTTTAGAAGTACGTACTGGCCAGCTAATGCGCTCCAGCCGGCCCCCATGCACTTTCACTTTCCCCCGGCGTGTCATCTCTTTTTGCCGGCGGCAATGAATGCTATGATTTACTGTAATTGCGGGGCGTACTTCGGGCATATTGCAGCGCAATTACGACCAAAAGAACAGCCCACAAATACACAGTGTGAACATTCCCTAACATTCACCCCTGTGCTTTCATTGCTGGTTACATGTGTAAGTGCTGATCGCTATCATCCGGGTTAATAGCTGATCAGCAGGGGTTCTAGCAGCTAAGGGACCCTCCACACAAACAATTCCCATCGGATTTACACGCGGATTCGGATTTTAAAAATCTGACTGTAAACCATCCCCATAGAACTCAATTGAAAATCTGAGTTGTAGTCCACACGACTCAAATTTTCTTGAGGTTGGATTTCAAAAACGGCGTTTTTCCCCAAAAAATGTAGAACACGTATCCTCAAATCCACATTGAAAACCACGTCAAAATCCTTGTCAAACGTTCAGGATCAGACGAGTATTTTGCCATTTGTCGCTTGGACTGACCCAAAACAAGAAGTCATCTCAGACAAGGGGGAAAGTTCCTGTAAATACTAGTTCCGATATGTGTATCAAGCGTTATGAATACCAAATAAAGATTCTCTATAGCTGTAAACTGCTGTTTTCACCATCATTTTTTAGCCACTTTATCACTTACAATAAATATCTGTACTTTTAAAACTGACCCTTTGTTTTTGCATATTTATTGAAGTGTCAGGTGGAGATCAAGAAATAATTTCTCATATAAGTCAGCATGGAGGAAAATGGCCATACTGGTTTAAGAAAATGGGTAAGTTATTTAACATGAATAGCTTTTGGAATATTGTTTTCCATACATTTTTGTGAAAATACAGGAATTGAATTAAAAAGTATGTCACCAGAATAAAGCCTTTTTCTAGGAAACATTCTATTGTATCATGTTCCAAGAAAATTAGACACTCACATAAATAGCTGCATTTTGTCTGATTTTAGTTCTGTCTGGGGTTGCAAGAATCTTCGTCTTAGTGATTTACCCAATTCTAGTCTATGACAGAGGTTTTGTAATTTTGCCAATCCCTGAGAATGCTGATAAAAGAACAAACACAGGTGGCTACATTAATGATGTGCTTGTATACCCACATGACTTCTACAGCCAGTCACTGGCTTCAGTAATTTTGTGCTGTATACTGCTGAGGACAGTGATTGCTGCACATCATCACTGCACAACTTAGCAACGTTGCATCATGAGGATTTGGTTGATGGTGCTGAAAGTTGGTAATTATTTTGGTGAGATTAGCCTCTTCCATCTACCCAGCAATCTTGTGATAGCCAGGATTTCATTTGTGAGCGGCATTGCTGCTTCTGATCTGTGTACATGCAGCTTATTGAGCTCTTTGTATACAGCGATTAGAATGACAGTTACAGACAATACTTATATGTGTAAAAATGTCAGATTTATGCTGAGACCAGCAGAGAACATTTTAAGATGCTTGGCAGTCTGCAACTGATTTAGAAAAGATCCACTAGCTTTCAGGCTGGTATCTTCATTCACTTTCCAGCCCTCACAATATATAGTTTGCAACCTAGTTTTTCATTTGATGGAAATGAATGGCGCATAAAAATCACTAGTAGTAAGGTTTTTTTTTTTCACATAATTGATTTTGATGCAGATTCTACATCAAAATCCCATTCACATGGGGAAATTTGCGTTGTAGTTCATAATAACTCATGGAAAAAAGTAACGTCACTATTTTGATGCCAAATCTGCATTAGGTAGCTGAGATGCAGATTAACTCATTTGAAATGGGGCAAACTAGTGTCTAAAATATAGATGCTGATGTTGCGGAGTCCTTTAAGCTTGCAACTAAAATCCACAGAGAAGGGTAAGGATTTTAGTTGCAGATTCCATGTTTGATTTTACAAATCCCACACCCATGTGGATGGAAATTTTCACATAGAAATAGATCTGAGGTGTGAATTTAGAAATCAATTGCATATCAATTTCTGTTGCAGAATTTTTGTGGAATTTTTTACCTTATTATATTTAATGGGTTAAACTCTGTACCAAAATCCTCATCATCTGTTGCAGATTTACTGCAAATAATTTTTTAAACTAATTTGTCTCATGTGCTGTCACCCTTAATTCTCCTGTGATCAAATATGAATTTTAAAATTGCAACCTATGTTCCATTTCATCCAGATGTATTTAGACAGTGACAAAGTTTTTAGGATCTAGCCTCTCATAATGGATTTGAAATAGACATGTGTTTAAAGGGGTTGTATAATTTCATTAAATGGCCTTCAGAATAAGGGGACAGTGAAAACAAGCAACTTTGCAATTGGATGTCATTAGCAAAGCTGTCTTGTTCTCACAGTATTCCTTATCTTCTGTTTCTGTAAACAAACTTCTCCAGTGCTGGTCGGATCCCACCTCCTTGCATTTCATTAGCTAAGGGCTCTAATAATTTACATTCTGCTTGGCCCCTGGACGGCTGTTTTCATGGAGCTTGCATTCCTGCCTCTCACTCAGAATTAGGGGCCGTGAACAATTTCACTCTATACAGTTAGCTGCCGCCTCATTGACACTGCAGCTGTCTCTATAATCAGAAAACAGCATTATTGTGCCACAGTGCCTTAATGCTCCTGCTTGTTGGTGCCTTATGTAAACATGAAGGGAGACGGATTTGTGCTGGATTCAACTGTAGCAACCGTCCAGCTGTGAGAGATCAGTGCCGAGTTCATGGAAGACTGTTTAGACTGAATGCAGGTATGTAAACAGCTCTTACAAAAAATAAGACTGCATAGTGAGGGGACAGTGACATTTGGAGGGGGGGGGGACACACACACTGGAGCCAACATGAACAGTGAAGGGGGGATGATGTCATCCCTTTTCAGTTAAGAAACACCTAGCTGGGAGGGGAAGAAACACCCCTGAATTTCAGGAAATGAGAGGCTCAAGCTTCAAGAGAACAGCCGAACTGATGAAGTGATACATCACCTTTAAGTGAAATATAGACTTTTACCTGTGGTTCAAGGAGTTTCGCAAAAATACTGCATTAACCACTTAAAAATTACAGGTATCCTTACATAGTCCCTCTGTTTTTCACAGACTAAAAAGTACTTGGCATAATTACTGGTCCAGTGTTGCCTGCTACATCACTATTTGATAACAAATTAGGGAGATAACCTAAGAGGTTTGAAATTGATTTCAATAGTTGATTTACTATATCTGGGAACTCTTGGGCTACAGGTGTACATGGGGTGCTTTGTAATGCGCCTGATATTGGAGTGCAAACAGGGCTGTGCCAGTTTTTGGGCTGAAAAGACGCCTGACTTCTGGCGCAGCCCTGTTTGCTAGATTTTTAACCAGGTGCACTCCAATATCAGGCTCATTACAAAGCGCCCATGGCACTTTGTAATGCGCCTGAGATGGGGGGGGGGGGTGCCTGAGGCGTGTCACACTACAACCATACGAAGCTACAGTTTTATAGCTTTAGTACGGCAAATCCAGGCACATTACTGATGGAACAGGTAGACCAATTTAAAAGTAGTTTACATGAGCTGGAATTTTCAATTAGTAGCTAGAAAGCGCTAAATCTATGACCTGCAGTAGAATTGGTTCATAGATTCGGGCGCATTCAATGCTACTAATGCGCGCAAACAAAATGGCACCTGGGTGCACAGTAAATGTTAAAATGCCGTTAAAAAATCCGCTGGCATGTTAATATCGCCATACCTCAGTTTTTGGTGCGGGCTTGCGCAAAAAAACTGTTTTTCGGATTTCCCACTTGCCCAGTACATTGACTGTATGGGAATCCAACAGGAATCGCAGGACGGCAGTTTACAAATCCCACAGTAGAAAATCTTGGGTTTTCTATTGCCATTTATGGGCACTTGTTGCAATCGGGTTTTTGCAGATTCTAAATACTGAATCCACTTAAAAATCCGACTGTAATCCTATGCTGTGTAGATATGGCTTAAGGTCATGTTCACATGGCTTATTTTGGGACGGATTTTGTTCCGTGTTGCGCGCCGTACTGCTTGAAATACGGCTGAAATCTGTCCCAGTCATTACGGTAATTCACAGTTCTCATAGAAAACTATGGATTCCGTCTCCTCTCCCCGCTCGCCGTATTTCGTGAGCGGGGAGAAAGTGACATGTCAATTATTCACACCGGGATATGCGCCATGGATAATGAATGTCTATGGGGCCGGCGAGCTGCCGCCCCCGCCCCCACTGCACAGCACACAGCGTAATTGCAGGCGAAATCCGTCCCCGTAATTACGCCTTGGATAAGCCGTGTGAACATAGCCTAACACTTTACAAAAGTTAAATGTTTGTATTTTCTGCTGTGAATTTTTATTTATTTTATTTTTTTTACCCAGTCGGGCATGTAAATGCGCCAAGTGCATGAAATTTCAAGAATCTTTTACCATGTGACTTAACATTTGTTTTATTTTTTTTAGAAAACATTACAAAACTTGGCGATTATACACTAAAACTTCAAGTTGTGTTAAATGAGAGTAATGCTGACAAATATGGAGGAAAATCTCTGCCGTGTAAAAAGATTATATTTAGGATTGTGGGTAAGCATCATACTGTTTACACATGTGACTTTCATAAACACTTTGTGGTTTTTTTTTTGTGTTTTTTTTTTTAAGAGTTTGGAATATGTGGGCACCTTACATACTGTATAGAAATCATGATTTTTCCACATATTGTTTTTTAACTTGAGTAAACTAATTCAAGTCTGGGTAATGCTTCCTTGGTACTGACCAGGCATAGTTTAGTATTTTAAAACATAAGACTTAGAAAGCCATAATGTTTTCCCTTATACAATTATTCAAATAATTTTGTCTTCTCATGGTATATAGGGCTTTTTTTTAAATTGTTAAATTCGTACTTTTCACTCCTTTCCCCTGCAGAGTCTGCAGTCAGTGGCCTCTCTTCTTTCTACAAAGATATACAACCTGTCTGATCTCTTACCCCATCCCCTCTTTCTGTGCTTACCCCATCCCCTCTTTCTCTGCTGTGTGTGTACTTTTCCCTCTATATACCCTTATTCAATATACCCTGAAGATTTATACGTTTTTCTACCACTCCACATTCTGTTGTGTATGACCCCCTCACACTCCTTTTTGGAATCGCAAAGTCTGGGCTACTGTGAGGTGGGGTGGGGGGTAGAGCAAAGAAAACGAACAAATCTTAGCGCGTCCTGTGTCAGTTTAGCATCAAAAATACTGGTGTGTGTGTGTTTACACACATACTTACATATATAAGTATGTACTTACACAGTATATATATTTTAATATACGATCGGATCGCATGCCAAAAGCAGCAGCATTGCCAGCTATGTATAGAGATTGCACAGAGTGCACAGCAATAGAATGGTAAGAGATTAATAATGAAGGCTGTATAGAAAGTTGTTTATAACTACAGTAATTTGCTTCCTAAATAGAAAGTTGAAAATGATTTTTCGTGGAAAATGCCCATTTTCTGTAAGTTTTGATAGAATTGACATTTAAACTTCTGGTCTGCAAAAATGCTAACATTTTGTTTCTTTTTCAAGAGGGCAAACCATATAAATTTTCCATTGGACTCTTGGATCCAGTTCAAGTTGGGATACCATTCAATATTTCTTTAACTGTGCAAGATGAATTTGGTCATACCACATGTCTTCCAGCAGACATGCAGCCATGCTTGGAAGGAAGGTATTTACTCAACATCTTAATGTATTTTTATTCAGTTCTAGGCAAAACACCATATTTTTTCATTGCTGTAATGTAGTTCAAAATTTTCTAAATGCAATAGAAAACAAGGAATAGATGCCAAAGCTGTACTTGAAATTTTTTAGTGCAGAAGTATTTCTTTTCGCTGGATATGTGATAAATGTTCTACACTGGAGTACCTTAACCGTATTTACCTGTTCTTTGCTTTCCCATGAAGCTGCTGAGTAACAGAAATACTAATGGTAGCAGTCACATGGTCCATAGCATTTTATCACAGTACCTTGTCTGTAGATCTGCATTTTTATATATCTGTTGTATAACTTTTTTTATAGTCTGTACAATGCAGGATGCCAACTTGGTGTAGAGCATGACCTAAATTAAGTAATTACTCAGCATAATAGTTACAATTTACTATTTTAACTATCCAGTTACTGTTTTTAAATGTAACAGCAGTAATAAATGTGATCCTGAAAAAGGAAAGTAATAAATGTGGTCCTTGTTTTGGTAGAAAAGGCTGACAAAGATAAATGTTGTGTCATAGCTTTCAGCATTATCCTACATAAAATTCAGTACTTTCATCTTATACTTTCAGCAGGTGTATGCCGTCCTTAACAAAGCCAGGATGAAATCCTGACCAGCTACCTTATTATAATGAACTGTTTTACTCTGAAACACTGCAGTGTTTCAAAAACCCATAGTTTTAGAAAGAGCTGAGCATGTGGAGAAGTGACCAGGTTCTTACCTATTAACCACAAGGGTTAAAAACATGCAAAACACCATTTTAAAAAGGCTTTGCTGAGTAAGAAGTATATGGAAAAAAATTATTCAGAATTGGTATTGGTCAGTAACAACCCAAAGCATGAAATTGTTAAATTAAAGTCTGAATGTGACTACGTTGGTGGCAAGGTTAAAGTTATGGCTTGTCAGGTGGGTCTTTGTAATGACAGTGGTGGGCACAAGGCAGAACTGGACTTCATTCACCTTTAGCAGTCGCGTCTCCTGGGTCTTAACAGTGGCTCCAAGTAATCGGTGGCAGCCAAATATAACTGACCCTACACTAACTTTTCCTGAATTTTGTGTCTACCATTAATACTAACACTAGACCCCACTGACCCTCTCTGTCCTTGCATCTATCCTGTATCCCTAAACTGCAACTGATCCTGACATAAGCAGGTGGAATTTAGAACCCAGAAACTTAACCTAAGCTGACATAGCAACAAACACTGACAAAATTTAAGAACTACAAGAAATCGTCAACTTCACTGATTAACTCTGGGCAAACTAGGCAGCACCAAATATTCAAGTATAATCAAGGACTCTAGACAACTGGATGTAGAATACTTTACAGATTCCTAGACACGGTTTCTCAGGAAAAATAATAAAATCTGCACCATGCTGACAAACCCAGGTGACCTGTACTTTCTACACAAGCTCATACTGTGCTGCTGATCGGCCATGAAAGTTGTTTGGGGCGGTTGCACAGCAACTGCCTCATCTCTGATCAAGTATGAAGGAGAAGATAAAATTGCAGGAGGATTCCTGCCATTCCTAACCGCTTTACTGTACAGTCAACTTATGGTATATAACACAAACTTTGCTACATCTTGTTCTGAAATTATCTGTTTTGGAAATGTCTTTATTTTGTGTTCTAAACCTCATATATCGAAGATTCTTTTTAAGTAGGACAATTATTTTGTTTTGTTGCATCTAGTGGTCTAACAATTGAATATAAAGAGCTAAGCATTGCGTCACCATCATTTATAAAGGGAGTGATTGTTCGAGGACAAGTGAAGAACTGCCAAGGCAAGGTAATAAGAACGTAAACATTGTAATACTGACTGTTTTCTGTTGTTTTTTTTTGTTTGTTTTTTTATTTGAATGTGATGATATGTGTTATTAATTAATGGTATACCTGTATAACTTTTATGCATAAAAAAAAACCTAGAGGGCAGATATTTCACATCTTTTGATTATTCTGTCCTATGGTTTTGTCTCACAACAGAACTTTACATTGAAGATTACCTTGCCTGGTTTGAAAGAAGACAGTGAGGCTACAAAGCTAAAGCTATTACCTGGTATGTATATCTCCTTATGCACAACTTATGGAGCTACTTTAAGTTTTTGTTACAAGCATCACTCCCTTTATGTGTAAGAGCAATTCTTGTAATAGAGGATCCCAAGGACGTTTTAATTCTGTTCATTTACAGACTACTGCTACAGTGAGACTGCAATAGTCTACCTATTATGAAAACCTGTCAATAGTAGATAAAGAGAATGTCCAGTGTACTCCAGTTGCACCAGCTTTATTGTAAATTGGAGATAAAATGACAAGACCCACAGCAAAGCTTACGCGTTTCAGGTCTCACAGACCCTTAATCATGGCATAGCATGTTGAGAAGCGGTGGTAAAAAATGACAAACATAACCTGAGCAGTAGAATATCGTTAAGTGAACACAAGATCAGTGTGACTTGCTCTTGTTGCTTAAATTTTTGGCTTTGTGTATGGGTTCCACATGTCTTCCTCGTGTCATTGGGTGACACAGCCATGGGTATTTGTGCTGCCACTAGGAGGCAACTCTTTGCTGTGACGTTACTGCAGGGGTTACTCAGAACACATCGGAGTGCTGATTAGGTGAATATTAATCCTCCTCAGCCTATTAGAATTGTACAGGGAGGTGATGATCTGCAGTAAGTACACTTTACTATCCCTATGCTGACCACACCTTCCCACCCTTTGTTAGTACTGTCCTTATTCTGTCAGGTACAGTTACATAGACTTCGTATTCCGCTGCATCCTCTTCTTCTAGTGGCCGCACATCTGCATGGTTACATCTTCTCAAATCTTACAGGCTGCTCTCCCTGCTATCCTCACAAGTTGCAGTCTCATTCAGTCTGGCATCCCAGCCACATCTTTTCATGGCAGCGCACCATACGACATGTCGCTGCTCCCAGTTTTAAACATTTCATATACATAATGCAGAAGGATGTGCAAACGAGCACACCCCCCTAAGTGGACTAAATATTTAAGTTGGGGAAAAGAAAGTTATAAAGTGCAAGTCACCCTGCTTTTGCCATTTTACAAATAAAATTATAAAACACATAATTTTTATCGCTGCGACCATAAAAGTCTGATCTATTAAAATCTAACATCTTTTATCCCTTAGAAGAAGAAAGAATCCAAATGCCAAAATTGCGGGGAGGGGGTCATTTCATAGTCCCTAAAAATTGGAATAAAAGTGATCAAAAAGTCAAATCAATCCCAAAAATAGAAAATGTTTTGGAATTTTTTTTTTTTTTATTTTTTTTTTGCGGTACTATAACATAGCAAAATCCATAGATATTTGGTGTTGCCAAAATTGTATCAACCTGCAGAATACAGGTAACACATCATTTATACCAAAGAGTGAACGCCATAAAAACAAAATTTCCACGAACATGGTGTAAGTACGGTTTTTTTCACATTTCGCCCCACTTGGAATTTTTTTTTTTTTGCGGTTTTTCAGTATATTCTATGGTGTGAAATTACACCACTAGTAAGTACTTCTTCTCCCGCAAAATAAAAGCCCTCATATATCTATGTAGATAGAAAAAGCAAAAGAAAATTATGGCTTTTGGGAAATGAATGTGATGAGAAAAAAAAAAAAAACGCTTGGACCTTAAAACGTTATAGAACCACTTAGTGTTACCAGAGTATCTTAATCCATTGAAGTGTTTAAAGCATGAATTTTGTTTAATCAGTGGAGATATGGCAGATGAGCTATCATGTTTATGTTTTGTCATTTTTTTGTAGGGCCGCCAAAACAACTAAAAGTGTTTCCAGATAATGATCTTCTTATTATTGACAATGGTTCACATTTCCCCTTTCAAATTCAAGTCCTGGATGAAGTAGGAAATACTGTATCTCAGCCAAAGCTCATTGTTCACTGTAAGGTAAGTATTTTCAGTGTTGCAAAATCTACTTCCCCGCAGTGCTCTTTTTTTGAATTGTAACTACTTGACACTTTTATTCACATAGTTTATGCAGAGACCGACTTTGTAAGACCAGGAAATAGCTGCAGGATTCCTTTGGTCCATCATATGACGAGAGTGATCTTTTATCATTGGTTGGGTGGTTTATTGAAAAGCTTAGCCAACTACTTCTTTTAATACAGAGGCATCTTCAAAAAATGTGTATTGCACCGTTTTTTATTTCTTTAACTGTTATGTGGTTATGCATGTCAGGACGTTTTTCCAGCTTATACACCAAAGCTAAACCAAAAGCAGGAAGTGTAGAGATTCTAAATGTTCTCATTCTCTACTTACAAGGTACCTCTTCCCCCTATGTTTAACATAAAAGTTATTTGCACTGAATGTGGATTAATCATTTTATGTAGTATGTTTCCTTCGAACTGTATGTTCTTCTGTTTATTCCTCCTAGAAATCTGTGACTAAATTGACAACCGGTTCTTACAATTTCTCTTGTCAATGGTGCATGTCTCTCCCAGTGTTGACTTGCTAGAATGTGTAGAGACAAGAGGAATGGGAAAACTCAGTTGTCTACTGATTGATTTGCAGGAGCAATAACATACAGACTAGTACCTAGCTTTAAGAAAAGCTGCTCCACAAGAAGGCCTTTCCCTTTCAGCGATTATCTTGCTACACTGATCATCATTTAGTATGTACTATACTACTTCAGAGCTTGAGAGCAGAGGTGTTCAATCTTGTCGTGTATAATAAAGGAAATTTATTATAACTGTCTAATATTGAGTTAGTGTAAATTAAGACTAGACAGTCCTACAATGCACCACATTTATCAGTGTTGATAATTCAATTATGTCAAAACTATCTAGTCTTAAGTTTACAACTCCTATTAGTTGGCTTACTTTATATAACTAATTGTGGCAAAATTTTGGCGCATCACGGTGCATGCTTAGGCAGAACCTTTTCTGCAAAGCTGCTCCTCTTTTATTCCATGAGGCACTGAAGTGTCTAGAAACTGTCTAAATCACGTAATAAATGTGGTGTAAAGCAGGTACGCCGGTATGTTGGCACAAATTGCACCAGACTTTGTGGTCCTTCTGTGTGGTGGGTAATCTGCAGACAGGCAGCTATTTCTCTTGGGAAATGGAGGAGCAGATGATCATACACACTATTTAGTATGTTCCCTTAGAACTGTGTATTCCTCTGTTTATTCCTCATCTAATCGCACCCAGGAGATTGGTATTGACCCTTCTAGCTTACTTTAAGTAGGCATTGATGTGTGGACTTTGCGACATGCTGCAGGGCTTCTGTGTGTGGGGGGTATAACAGCATAGCCGCTTCTGAAGTTCAACTCAAGAAAATCTGATAGAGATGTAGCATGCAGATGGAAAACAGGCTTAAAATACATCTCATGATATATCAATATAAATGTAATGTCACTAAAGATGAATTTTTGGTATAGTTAAATCTTAGAAAAATATGGATTTTTGCATTTACCATAATATCCTTTTCTCGTCTGATTCATTGAAGGACACAGAATTGACTTGGGTAAAGGCAACTAGTACTAGGAGGTGGCACTAAGCAAAAAAAAAGGAAGCTCCTCACAGTATCCTATATCCCAGCTGCAGGCACTGAGCTAATCAGTTTGTCCAAAAGCAGTAGGAGCGACTAGGAGAAGCTAACATAAGGAAAAATCTTAAGGTCCTAGCAAAACACTGCGGATAGGTGAAATGGAAATTGAACTCACTCAGTGAAGACCTTCATGTACTGAAGCACCAAGGAAATACTGGGTGGAACCTGTGAACCAGATGAGAAAAGGATTTTAGGGTATGTACAAAAATCCCTGCTTCTCGTCAAGATCATTGGGGACACAGAAATGACTTTGAGATGTCCAAAAGTTGTCCTCAAGGGAGGGAACAAGAAAGCCTTGGACCATTGGTATCTAAGGCATGTGCCTGCATAACCCTGCAAGAAAGCCAAATATAACGGAATGTGATTTCGGACCCTGCGTAACAAAAGAAGGCAAGAGGGCAAGACAAGCTAGCTGCCAAACACACCTGCAAAGCAGAGGCACAGTGGCCAGGGAGCCACCACAGAGAACAGTGGGGAAAAAACCCTAAATGAAGAAAGGGGAGATGCCCTTAGGGTGCATGGTGTAAAGAATGTCATCCTGGATAAAGACAAAACCGTCCTGTAGAAAAGAGGTGAAACCACAATGTATGATGTAAAGGGCTGTTCCCAGCTACTTCCATCATAGGTAAGAGAAAGGAGACGATAATGAGTCTGCCCAGTAAAGATCTAAGAATGACAAGACTGTGCAGAACAGGAGTGTCAGCCTGAATTCTTTTCCATGGTCTGTTGAGAGGGGAACTCCGTCGCATCTCATTAATAAACTTCAGCAACTTGGTCAGAACTTAGACTATGTTGTATCCAGCTCGGTAAGAGCAGATTGGAAGAAGACAAAGGAACTGCCAAGCAGTGATAAGAGAAACAGTGGGTGTTGCCCACACACGGCTACTGTTAGCCAGTAACACCAATGTCCCACTAACCAGTAAAAAGGAAGCCCCATCTGGCAAAAGAGGGGAATCTGTAGGGGCATGATGTCGCCCTCAAGGAAAAGGAGTGGAGCAGAAAAGACTGCTGAACCATGGCAGAACTCCGTGTGGCAGGAGAGGTTGGGACCCACTCCGACTCCAACACAGGCCTTTTGCACTGTAAACAACAGGAGGTTTAAGAGAACAGAAAAGTAACAAAGCGTTTTCACCTCAAGGAAAAGCGGGACGCTTCCCATATGATTACTTTATGCAGGGGAGCGAGTAAGAGAAGAACTATTGCACAGAAACCTAAAATACCTTGTAGAAGCTAAGAACACAATTACTCTTCCAAGGAAGAAAGTAATGTGGTAGAGTGCATGGTAAAGATAGATCCTCTAGAAAGAGAGGAGCCTGTATGACATATACTTCTCTTAACATGCAATGCATGTATGGCTCCCGTGAAGAGCCTAGACCGCGTAGTCTTTAAACATACTTGCAGAAATGGAGTACATAACCGCCTGTGGAGAAAGGCATGTACAGTCATATGAAAAAGTTTGGGCACCCCTATTAATCTTAATCATTTTTAGTTCTAAATATTTGGGTGTTTGCAACAGCCATTTTAATTTGATATATCTAATAACTGATGGACACAGTAATATTTCCAAATTGAAATGAGGTTTATTGTACTAACACAAAATGTGCAATATGCATTAAACCAAAATTTGACCGGTGCAAAAGTATGGCCATCCCAACAGAAAAGTGACATTAATATTTAGTAGATCCTCCTTTTGCAAAAATAACAGCCTCTAGTCGCTTCCTGTAGCTTTTAATCAGTTCCTGCATCCTGGATGAAGGTATTTTTGACCATTCCTCTTTACAAAACAATTCAAGTTCAGTTAAGTTTGATGGTCGCCGAGCATGGACAGCCCGCTTCAAAGTATCCCACAGATGTTCAATGATATTCAGGTCTGGGGACTGGGATGGCCATTCCAGAACATTGTAATTGTTCCTCTGCATGAATGCCTGAGTAGATTTGGAGCTGTGTTTGGGATCATTGTCTTGCTGAAATATCCATCCCCGGCGTAACTTCAAATTCATCACTGATTCTTGTACATTATTCTGAAGAATCTGCTGATACTGAGTTGAATCCATGCGACCCTTAACTTTAACAAGATTCCCGGTGCTGGCATTGAACACGCAGCCCCAAAGCATGATGGAACCTCCACCAAATTTTACAGTGGGTAGCAAGTGTTTTTCTTGGAATGCTGTGTTTTTGGGACGCCATGCATAACGCCTTTTTGTATGACCAAACAACTCAATCTTTGTTTCATCAGTCCACAGGACCTTCTTCCAAAATGAAGCTGGCTTGTCCAAATGTGCTTTTTCCTACCTCAGGAGACGCTGGTTGTGGCGTGATTACAGAAACGGCTTCTTTCGCATCACTCTCCCATACAGCTTCTCCTTGTGCAAAGTGTGCTGTATTGTTGACCGATGCACAGTGACACCATCTGCAGCAAAATGATGCTGCAGCTCTTTGGAGGTGGTCTGTGGATTGTCCTTGACTGTTCTCACCATTCTTCTTCTCTGCCTTTCTGATATTTTTCTTGGCCTGCCACTTCTGGGCTTAACAAGAACTGTCCCTGTGGTCTTCCATTTCCTTACTATGTTCCTCACAGTGGAAACTGACAGGTTAAATCTCTGAGACAACTTTTTGTATCCTTCCCCTGAACAACTATGTTGAACAATCTTTGTTTTCAGATCATTTGAGAGTTGTTTTGAGGAGCCCATGATGCCACTCTTCACAGGAGATTCAAATAGGAGAACAACTTGCAATTGGCCACCTTAAATACCTTTTCTCATCATTGGATACACCTGGCTATGAAGTTCAAAGCTCAGTGAGGTTACAAAACCAATGTTGTGCTTCAGAAAGTCAGTAAAAAGTAGTTAGAAGTATTCAAATCAATAAAATGATAAGGGTACCCAAATTTTTGCACCAGTCAAAATTTGGTTTAATGCATATTGCACATATTGTGTTAGTACAATAAAACTCATTTCAATCCGGAAATATTACTGTGTCCATCAGTTATTAGATATATCAAATTGAAATGGCTGTTGCAAACACCCAAATATTTAGAACTAAAAATGATTAAGATTAATAGGGGTGCCCAAACTTTTTCATATGACTGTACATAGTCTGGCACGGACTGAAAACAACGGCTTATCTGTAATCTTGTTAGAGATAATTAGTTTGCTCACTCAGTCCATGGGGTGACATCACTCCCTGCTCTTATCTCTGTGATTTTATAGACAAAATATTACTGTGATGGCTTATTTTGAAAAATCACCTAGAATAATAAGTATATTCACAACATACATCACTACTAATACCTATCACACTGGCTATAATAAATAGTTTTTTCACACTATTATGTGTGTGAAGTAGAGATGTGGCTTTTCTCCCATTGGAAACGTTTTCTTTTGTGACTTTTTAGGCTAGGTTCACACAGCTTATTGCCGACGTAATTCCGGGGACGGATGTCGCCCCGCAATTACGGTGGCTCCGTGCAGGGGGGGGAGAGGGGTTTTCTCGTCGGCCCCATAGACATGAATTATCCGCGGCGTGTATCCCGCCGGCATAATGTGCGTGTCACTTTCTCCCCCCTCAGCGTATTCGACGAGCAGGGAGGAGAGACGGAATCCATAGTTCTCTGAGAACTGTGGATTACCGTAATGCCTGGCACGGATTTCAGCCGTACTGCAGCGCAGTACGCCGCGCAATACGGCTGGAATCCGTGCCAGAAATAAGCCGTGTGAACGAGGCCTTAACCTCTCTATAAAGCATTTTTATTTACTAACAATTTTTGAGTGAGATGTAATTTAGCTTTTTTTGAGAATAATAAATAGGTGGATGTATCCCTATATACATTAAATGTATGTTACATTTTTTAAATGTTTGTAGGCTTCAGCGTTTGTTTGTTCTTTGATGTTCCTTAAATTTTAGTTTTAACCACGTACTACAAAAGCAACACATGCTGCGCTGAATGATTTGTCCTTCCGAATGTGCTATAGGGATAAACCTTTTTGTATTACTTCAGTTGAAAGTTGCATGGACAATACTTCTTATGGAACATACTTGGCTATTTCATGAGCTTGTTGCATGTATTTAATTGATTTGCAATACTTAATTTATTTTTCTTGTGTTATAGTTTACTGGGGCTTCAAATCTCCCAGTCTACCGGTTGGATTGCAGCACTACCGGCAGTGGTATTTTGACTGGGCCTCCTATTAAGATTCAAAATATAAAGAAAATACAGTTATTAAAAGCAAAAATCGAAATACCTGTAAGTAAACTAAAACTGTATATCAAACCTTTTAATAGTTAATGCTGCTTACATTCACTTCAAGCTGTGCTGCTTATGCTTGTGATATGTTTTTTCTGTTCTTATTGTAATAACTATAGGGCCTATCCTTCCACAGTAAATCATGTGATTTTGTTTCCCAGTGTAAGGGCAGAATGTTAGAGACTCAAACTAAACAAATGTTCTTCTTGCCCTCCTCAGAGTGATTGACAGGCTGCTACACTCTAATCCATGTGCTGTATTCTTTGATCGATCACATTAATCACATGGTCATTTGGGTTAATAGGGAAGCAGTATTTAGTTACGTTTGCATTTACACTAATCCAAAACACAAGTCACCTGGCAAATTATGTGAGAAATTTGATAAGAGGTCTACACCTATTAATAAATTTAGTGCAAGTGTGGCACTCTGTGCACTACAAATTTAAACTTACATTGGCCATGAGCTACTCTAGATTTCTGCAATAATTTTCTACAATATGTGGCATAAATTATGACATCTGTCAAGGTGGCCTGCCTGGCATGTTCCAGCCCTTGATATGTTCTGATCTTCAATGTATTTGTTCCACACAACATATTTTCCTTGTAAAAGGAAACTGCATTCTTCTTCTTTTTTTTAATCAAAGTACTTGTTCACACTGTGAGCTATAGCATGTGCTTTTCTTATGCAGATTTGGTGAAGAGGGTGGGAGGGCATGTTACTAGCTGAAGGGTTATATGTTAGCCAGGCAGCTTATTAACACCATTGAATAGAACCAATATGTGTCCAAAACTATGGCAATACAAATTCAAATACGAGGCAGAAATCTGTGATATGCCTTAACTTTCTACTGCGTATTCTGTGTGGTTTTTTTTAGACTGAAAAAGCTGCCATGTGAACATGCCTTTAATCCACTCTATTGAACACTTCTGCACGTTTAGTTGTGAATGATGACCTGATCCATGGTTATGTCATACCTGGGTATGCAGGTCGCACTGCCTCAGTCTGTCTCCTAGTTCCCATGGAAGTTTATTGGAACAGACCTCCAGCTGTTGGGTAGTGCCATGTGTCCTCACCATGGTTCCAGAGTGCCCCATTGACAGAGCTCCTAGACATGGAGATCAGAGCAAAGTGAGACAATAGCCAGGGAGAAAGGAAACCTCATGACAGAGCAAGGCGTGCCAAATCTAAGACTCTAAATCACTTGATAGTGGACCTTTTCTTTAAAGTACTTATAGGCAATATGAAACAATCATTATGGTTGAGGCTTCCTTTCTTAACATCACTCTCCTAGCCGATGATTGTATTGTGTAAGAGCATGAGAGCTTCATATCTGCTCTTTTGTAACTGCCAGTGTCGGCCAGGTCACTACCTCTGGGCTAAGCTGCCCAAAAAGACACAGTTTGTACCCAGTCAGCAGCAGCATCATAACCCTGGCCGAGCTAATGCTCTATGGACGGCACAGGAACATATTTTACTTGTAGTTGGGACCGGGCAATTGTCATTTTAAATATTGAAACTAAATTGATTTCAGGATTCTGTTTGGTCCCCAAATGGCGAATTATTTAAATCTATTTAATTGCCCAGCCTATACTTAAATAATTTTCCTGTATGTATTGCAGTGCACTATGCCTGTCCGTTTTATACACAAATAGCATAACTTAATTGGATTCCCAGCTGCCACAGCACTATATCGGCACCCCGTGATCACATCATGGAGTGCCAGGGGGGTGACAGAAGTGCCTTTTTTGGAAGTTGCTATTAATCAAGAAGATTGAACAGACTAAACAGACACCTGCTGCAGATGGCATGGGGCACAGCTACTATGCCCATCTCTGCCCCATGCCATATGTTTATGGTGCTTGCTGCTTTTTACATAATGCTGGTGCCATGAGGTTAGGGTGGTTAGCAACACGGAGATAAGCTGTGATGTCTAAAATGTTGAATTCTTGCACTTGACAATTTTTCTACACTGTTTTGCTCTTCAGAACTTTAAAACAATAAAGCCCTTTATTAATTTGTGAAACATTCTCTTTTTTGATCATAGAGCTGCAAGGATGTAAAACCTGTGGAAAAATCCATTAAACTTCAGCCAAGTACCAATGTTGCTAAACTCCAAATACTTATAGTGCAAGGCGAAAAAGCTATTCACCTTAAACATCAGGATGACATCCAATGGATGGTAGGAGACATTGTGCAAAATCTTATTTTTCAAATTTTTGACGAGGGAGATAGAGAAATCCCTATGACTCCAGAACTTGCAGAAAAGATCAAGGTAGGGTGTGGTTTTTTTTTTTTTTTTTGTAATTGCTCATTTTTATTTTTTATGGTGAGTTTTATCATAATTCTGGCAAAACATTCATCATTGATTATTCTGATCTGTGTTTAGCCTATTACTTATGATACACATGTTAGATTTGTTATGTCTCTTTCTGATTTGGCAGATAAGAAATCTTTTCTCCTCAAGGATTCATGAACTTCCTGTCAATTTTCTCACCCGTCACTGCAGGGACACAAATGTTTCCCTTTCTACATAGACTGTGCTATTTCCAGATACTAACTAGCTTTTAACTTAAAGGCTTTATACAGAGGAGGGGTTTCAAGAGCCCTACCTACTCTTCCCTTGCCTTATAATAATAATAATAATAATAATAATAATAGTAATCTTTATTTATATAGCGCCAACATATTCCGCAGCACTTCGAGGGTAAACGTACAGACATTACACATTAAAAGTACTTACAGATGAGACACAAGGTGTGAGGGCCCTGCTCGTGAGAGCTTACAATCTATTAGAATGTAAGAGAATAGCATCAGCAAAGCCACACTAATAGGCCCTACCTTGTATCATAAGTATCAGGAGAGGCTTATAACTGTAGGTCATTGCCCAAATGAAGAACACAAGTAATTCGCCTGTGGAGGATAACATATTGACCGTGTTCAATGTATGAGCATGCATAGAGCGATGGCTAAGTCCAGGATAAGAAGATATTTTGATCAGTAAGCCACAAGTTATGCTAAATTTGCTTATATAATACTAAATCTCAGTCTGCTTAGTGCCTCCTGCTCTATATCATGAAGCTGGCAGAATAAAACTTGTTTAAGATGAAAGCTGCCCAAAACGTTAAAGAATTGTCATCATATGAAATATTTGGTGTGTTGGTCCAATTACTGTATTCCAATTTTCCTAACTCCTTAAAGGGGTTGTATATAATGCTGCAGGTGCCCCATAAAAATAACAAACAAAAAAAAAACCTCTCCTTCCCAGGTTCCGGCGCTGTGGCTTTTCGGTCTTCTCTTTCCCATCTCCTACTTACAAATAGGGATGTCGCTGCTGCAGCAGTGACTGCCTTTACTTCCATCACAGTTTGAAGCGGTTTACGTCTGTACATTGATGTACATCAAAGGCGCGTGAGCCAATCAGCAGCGACGTCCCTGTTGGTTGCACTTGTGGAGCTCTCCCTTATTTAAGTCTATGGAAGTGTGCAATGCAGTCGAGCACACCCACTCAGGTATATACAGAACTGCCATAGAAAAGAACAGAGAATTCCGCAACCACAGGCATTCCCCCCTCCTCCCCCTTTCTCTCGAGCCGGTTCATAGCTTGTAGCCTCAAAAAGGGATTTACTTCATGGCAAAACACCTCTAATTTAGAATGGTTAAGCAAAGATATACTTGTTCTGCTTACCAGGGCTTTGGAGTCGGAGTCGGTGGCTATTTTGCAGGAGTCGGAGTCGTCATAAAATGGACCGACTCCCAAAATATATAATTAGTTGGTCCAGTTAGTTCGCTGCAGTGCATAGAGCAAGAGGAATTGGGTCCGGCCAGTGCTACTGCTCCCATATCTTCAGCCTCATCACATGAGGAGTGTAATTGATGACATGGAGCAGGCAAAGCGCTGCCCCAGGGGAAAAGATTCTGCTCCCATGGCAAACAGAGTTCAGCAAAATTTTTCACCTGCTTTCAAATAAGTAGATCAAACATTCATCAAAACTGACTGTGGCTGAGGCGATTCCTTTATACCCTGACATTGTTAGAGATGTTGCCCCTCTGGTCACTGCTTTGCCTCCAACCCAAGTTAGTGTAGAGAGGCCGTTCTCTAGCCTGGAAATAATGAGATCAGATGTGAGGTCATGTATGCAGGATCTGATGGAGGCAATACTATTTCTCAGAACAAATTCAGAGACTTCACAAATGTTCCTGCAGCGTTTTGCATATTTACAATTTTTTTGTGTCTTAACGTCATATCCAATAAATATATTTTACACTGACAAGCAAAATGGTAACAATGTTTTGAACTTGTGAATTTCAGGCTCCATATCTCTCCATCCACTACAGCTTTGCACATGAGGCTACTGTAATTTTATATACAGTCATCTTACCTATCTTATACATAAATTTGACTTGCAAGTATTTTGCATCTGCTTAGTTACAGTTTTGCTCCTAAAAATCAAAATGTTAATTTTTATTATTTTGTTAGTATTTGGGAAATTCACACTGCCTGAATCCTACTGGGCTCTGAATCAGATTCAAGCACATCTTGACCAAAATCTGATCCCAGGTCTCTTCTACACATTCCCAATGTTGGTACAGACTGGACTTGGATACAAATACAGATTTTTCTTCAACTCTACCCACAAGTGTTCAAAAGATCAAAACATTGTTACCCTTTTGCTTAACAGTGTCTGTTCTACCTAAATAGCTTGATTATTGTATCATAAGGTGATAAACAGCCTGATGGGACCATTTTACTACAGTAAAGTTATCACTTAAACATGCGCTATGTATGAGGGAGTCAGGAGTCGGAGGTTTGGGAAATTGAGGAGTCTGAGTCGGGGCTTCGGCTTGCCGACTCCACAGCCCTGCTGCTTTCAACCAGAAAATGCACCTAATTAATATTGCTTTCTGCCAACAGGTTAATTGGACTCCAAAAGTTTCCAGGGAGAAACTACTGAAAGGAATGCTACCTGATGTTGAAGTGCCTACTTCAGTTACTAACATGCAGTATTGCCAAGTGACTTTTCATGATGATAATGTTTCTTTAGAGAGCGCATTCACTGTAAAGTATGTTTGCCATTTTTAGGTATTTTTTTTCTTGTCCCTAATATTTGTACGGCACATGAGTTATGCATGGTTCACTTAAAGAGAACCTGTCAGGTGGTTTATCCTGCCATACATGAGAGCAGAATGTGATGGAGAAAGGAGAAGCTGAGCTCCTTGATAAGTAGATTTATAGGATTTGGAGCAGGATTTCTGAGTAGAAAGCAGAAGAAAAAATCTAACTGAAAGTGATTCAACTGCTAATCCCACCCACATATAGTGATTGACAGTTTGCTTTGTATACAGAAAGCTGTCAATCACTGGATGTGGGCGGGGTAAGTGTGAATCTTACTGCCTTATAATGAGTTCGGTCAGTATTTTGTCTGCTTTTTAATCAGAAATCCTGCTCCAAAACGTATAAACCAATATATTACAGAGCTTGGCTTCTCTCCATTCCATCCTGCTCTTAGGTGGGTTACCATAAATCACCTGGCAGGTTCCTTTTAACGCCTTTTTGTCAGCTTAACTATACTAAAGTCTGACAAAGTCATGTAACTCTGAGTTCCGACGTGTATTACTGAGGGAAGAAAAATCAGCTGTCCTGAGGCTTGTCTTCTCGTAAAGATTTTCCTTCCCATAACATAACAATGTAAAATAAAATCTGGTCAGCACATCCATTTTGAAAAATAAGTATATAGGTGCGTGCTGGTGTAGCATCCAAAAGCAATGTAAATGCAACACAATATCAGCAGCACTCTACAAGCACTAAAAAACAGTCAAAGGGGACATAGGAATTTTTTGGAAAAGCATTTCTGCTGCTTTGAAATATATGAAAATTTTGAGGTTTTTAGTGTTCATTTTTGATCAAAACTGTAAAAGCCCATCTATCAACGGCAAAGTGACCTCAATCCAGATGGGAACCTACTCTATATGTTTCCTCTCTTGGGGTGACATGTATGAATGGGGCTGTACCAATTTTCTGGTGTACTTTGAGCCAAAAAGAATGTATGAACAGGCTCACTCCAAACTTTGCCGCAATATGTGCCTTTTTAATGCCAAAGATTTAGGACGTTCTCGGGGCATCGCACCACATTCATAGAATTAGACACATTTATGATTCTTTGACGCTAAATCTAGGCGCAGAACAGTTACAACAGCCAGACCAGGTTAAAAGGGGTGCCTGACCAGACTTGTCGTATGTGCCTGTATGTATGACTTGCAAAAGAACATTCTGGCGCATTCTATACTACCTTAAGGCCTCGTTCACACGGCTTATTCTGCCGCGGATTGGCGCCGTACTGCGCGCCGGATTTGCGCTGCAGTACGGCGCCAATCCGCGGCAGCAATTACGGTAATCCACTGCTCTTATAGAGAACAGTGGAATCCGTCACTCCTCCCGCTCGGCGAATCCGCCGCGGGGGGAGAAAGTGACATGCACATTATTTACGGCGCGGACGCGCCGTAAACAATGCATTGTCTATGGGGCCGGGAGCGGCGCCCCCGCCGCGCTCCGGCCCCGTCCCGCCCCTTATTCACGACGGATTTGTGAGCTCAATACGGCGCACAAATCCGTCGGGAATAAGCCGTGTGAACACAGCCTAAAGCTATTTAGAACTCACCTGTCAGCGTCAATGTTCATACATGTCGCCCTTGGTGTCTGTTCAGACCTCCACATTTCAGGGAGAGAAGATTCCAGCTATAACCTGATCTGTGCCCTTCCTCTATTATTCCTTTTGGAAACGTATACATTAATTGCCAATTTTGTAATACTGTAGACCATGTAGAGGCACATTATACCCGAAAGCAGTGTTTCTCAACTCCAGTCCTTAAGACCCACCAACAGGTCAAGGGTTCAGGATTTCCTCAATATTGCACAATTAATATAATTATTGTCAGTGCTTTCTGTGGGAGATCCTGAAAACATGACCTTTTGATGGGACTGGAGTTGAGAAACACTGCCCTAAAGGATGCTCTAGAATTGTTGTTTCACAGGAATTACTAGTATTTTTGTATGGAAAAAAGTAGCACATTCTAGTATTAATTATAAGGATATCCTTGTCTGTGCAATTGCTTCTTAAATAAATTGTCCACCTTATATTGTTTTTAATTTTTATGTACGTATTATGAAATTATACAACTTCCTAACATTTGTATAAAAAAATCTGCTTCTATACACCTTTTATAGTAGTTTTTTTTTTTTTTTTTTTTTTTAAATGGCTGCTGTGGATTAAGGCTAGGTTCACACTTTATTGTGCCTTGTGTCTAGGGTATCCATCAGAATAATGTGAAAAAGTTAAATAGATGATCTACCACTCTTTTGTGTCTCACACAAAAAGTGTATATCACCAGGCAATAGAGCAAACATAGTTTAAATAGGACTATATTTGCTTTATGAAATGTCTGAGCCTGCTATGTTACTTTATCCATCGGGTACCTTTTTATCACGAAATCCTTGCGGATACCTCCGACGTACTACATAGCAAAGTGTGTACCCATTCTTAAGTATGAACCAAACATTGTGTCAGTCATGTGGCCTCCTGGTATTCGGTAAACAGCAGGGTTACATGACCTCTATGGGGTGAGTAGCAATAATTGTAGAATGATATTAATAAAGTTTTTCCAGCAGCTTTTTCAGTGTATGGATTTACTTTACTGCACATAATGTCATGTTGTTAATTGTTAAAAAAGAAAAAAAACAAAATACAGATAACGGTCTATAGGTGACATTGTCATATTGTTGTTAATAACCTTAACTAAAACAACACGGAAAGATGCGACCGGGAAGAATAATCTAGCTTCCTCACATGCACTGACAGACATAAGACACTGCTGGAGGTAGTAATACTAGATAAGTTCTACTCCTCAGTATTCTACTGTTTCCCACCTTCCCTGACCCATGTATACATCCTATACACTATTTACCTTCTTCAGCTTGCACCACTCGCTTTCATGGTGCAACACAAACGTCACTCGTGTACATCACTGAAGAATCTGCTGTCACATTTCAGGTCCTTGCTTCTCACTGCAGGGGATATTTCTCCTAACCCTGGTCTACGCTTCTTTACTACTGATCCCACCTCCTCTTTTGCCTCCCACAGAAACCCTGCAAATCTGTGTAATATTCTTTGTACATCTTTTCCTGCCCCTTTTAAAAGTACACTCTGGAACTTCCAATTTGTTTGTAACAAACTCACTGCTGTTTATAACCTGTTCCTCTCTAGCTCCCTCAACCTGCTAGCTCTCCCAGAAATGTGGCTTCAACAATCTGACACTGCTTTCCCTTCTGCTCTCACCTGAGAACAGGCAGTGCTAAGGAGTTGGCATACTTCTTCCATCACTCTGTACATGCCAATTTATTCCTCCCAAACGCTCCCTCACTTCCCCTCTGTTGAGGTCCACACCCTTTCAGCCATTTTCTGTTAAGAGTGATGGTTTATACCGACTGCTCAGCTCACCCTGTCAGTTTCTTAATCATTTTGCTGCATGCCTCCCTCACTGCCTCTCTACTGAAATACCAACACTTATCATGGGTGATTTCAACATCCCCATTGATGGCCCCATATCGCCTCTAAGTTTCTTTCCTTAACATCTTCATTTGGCCTCTTGAAATTTAAACATTCTCCCACGCAGAAGGATGGGAACTTAATTGATTTGGTCTTTTGTCATCTCTGCTCAGTTTGTAACCTTAATAATTCTCCTTATGCGCTCTCTGGTCATAACCTTATCTACTTCACTATCACTAATTCTCCGTTTTCTCTGGACTCACATGCCTGTCACACATTCAGAAATCTCCGCTCCATAAACACTCAGGATATATATATATAGGATATATATATTGAAACTCTCTTAACCATCCTGGACGTAATGGCTGTATTTAGACACTGTACCACCAGAGGCAGAGGCCGACAGCCTTGGCACACGCCTTAGACTCAATTTCTGCAGCGATTTTCTAGGTGTGCTGAGCGTCTTATGAGAAAGTAAAGCTACCTGCACACTTTCTCCATTACAAATTCATGCTCAGGACTTGCAACACTGTCCTTCACTGCGCCAAACAAGACTATTTCACTTCCTTTGTCTACACAATAACCCAAAATGACTGTTTGACACTCATTCCCCTGGCCTAAAGCTCAGGCCCCAGTCACTGACCTCTGTGCTGAAGACCTGGCCACTCACTTCAAATTGACAGTATCCAGTAAGACATATTTCAGACCCAAGTAATAGCCATCCTGCCTCCTTCCACACTTCCTTTAGTCTGCTCTCCGCTCTTGAGACAAGTGTCCAGGCTTCTCTCGTCTGCTCGCCCCAATACCTGCTTTAGTGACCCCATTCCCTCTCACCTCCCCAGTCCCTCTCCCTAATCTCTTAACACTTAACTACAATCTTTAAGCTTTCTCTTTCCACTGGGATCTTTCCTTTAATCACACCATTATAACCCATCTACGAAAAAGTCTGCTCTGGACCCATCCTGTGTGGCTAACTACCGACCAGTCTCTAACCTGCCCTTCATCTCTAAACTCCTGGAATGCTTGGTCTGCTCAAGCCTAATCCACTATCTGTCTGCTAACTCTCTTCTAGATCCTCTGCAATCAGGTTTCCGTACCTTACACTCCACAAAAACTGCTCTACCTAAAGTTTCAAATGATCTCCTCACAGCTAAATCTCAGGGCAACTACTTGTCGTTGCTTCTTCTAAATCTCTGTGCAGCGCTTGACACTGTAGATAATAATAATAATCTTTATTTCTATAGCGCCAACATATTCCGCAGCACTTTACAAATTCACCAACTTCTCCTCGCAATGCTCCATGCCATAAGCCTCAATGACGCCACTCTCTCTTGGTTTTCATTCTACCTCTGACTGCTCATTTAGTGTCTCATTTGCAAGTTTTACCTCTTCTGATGTTCTAGGTCCTCTCTTCCTTTCACTCTACACAGCCCCCATTGGAAAAACCAACAGTAGATTTGCCGTTTAGTGCCATCTCTACGCTGATGAATTATACGCCTCTTTCCGTGACATCACTCCTGCCCTGCCACAAAACACCAGTGACACTCTGTCCACTGACTGAAACAATGACCTCGCTAAACTAAACCTCAATAAAATTGAACTGAACTTCTGGTCATCCTTCCTTCTACTATTCAAACCTACCCTGCTATTTCTATCTCTGTCAGCAGGCATGCTGTCTTGGGGTTATACTAGATTGTGCACTGTCCTTCACTCCATATGTTTAATCCCTTGCCCCCTCTTGTCTTCTGAACCTCAAGAACATCTCCAGAATCTGTCTTTTTCTTATTGTGGAAACAACTCAAACTCCTGTTGTTGCTCTTATACTTTCTCGCCTTGACTACTGCAACTCCTTACTTATCGGTCTCCCTTTCTGTAAACTCGCCCCTCTCCAATCTGTCCTAAAGGCAGGAGCCAGGCGCTTCTTTCCAGCGGCTATACTGATGCCTCTACCCTGTGTCAGTTGCTGCACTGCTTGCCTATCCAGTACAGAATACAACAGAAACAGAATATTCATAAAGCTCTCCACAGTGCTGCACCCCCCCATAAATCTCCTCCCTCATCTCTGTCTACCCAGTCTCTGTGCTCTGATGATCTTAGATTATATTCCTCAGTTATCTGAACCTCCCGTGCTCGCCTTCAAGATTTCGCACATGCTACACCTTTTCTCCTGAACATGCTACCCTGAACGATCAGGCTTATTCATAACCCTCATAGTTTTAAGCATGTCCTGAGAAAGCATCTTCTCAGGCATCCTTAATGGCTAACCCCCTGATTTGTGTCACACACATTTGTTATTTAGTCACTTAAGGGCCGTTCACACGGATTATTGCAGGGACGGATTGCAGCCGTATTGCGCGCCGTACTGCGCTGCAATACGGCTGGAATCCATCCCAGCCATTACGGTAATCCACAGTTCTCATAGAGAACTCTCGTCGCCGAGCAGGGAGAAAGTGACGTGTTCATTATCCCAGCGGGATATGCGCCGTGGATAATGAAAGTCTATGGGGCCGGCGGGCAGCGCCCCCGCCCCTTACTCAAGCCGTAATTGCGGGCTTGAATGTGGGCAATAACATTTTAGTTTTCTATATAAGAGATATAGGAGCAGACTTTTTAATACATTAATATTAGAAAATGTTCTATTAATTATATACAGGCAGTCCTCAACTCACATCGTTCTGACTTGCACCCGTCCCCTAGTTACAAACGGAGACTTATGGGGCGTGCTGGCACTTGTAGTTTCATGTTCTCCGCATGCACAGCAGGCACATGAGCTGAAATCATCTTAGGGACACAGATAGCAAAACAAATGTAAAAACTCTTCCCTGCACTATCCAAAACTAAAAAAAAAAAAAACATATGTGCTGGAGTCACATTTAATAAATATACCTTTTCTGACTTGCATACAAATTCAACTTAAGAACAAACCCACAGTCCCTATACTGTTCGTATCCCGGGGACTGCCTGTATATATAAAATGTGTGTAATAAAAACAATAAAAAAATAGACAGCCCCTTTAACGTGTGAGGCCTCATTGCTGGGGTGTGCCTGATTGATTACAGAAACCCTGGTCTATGAAATGATCTGATAGTGATTGTTTGGATATTAATATGGAGTTTTGTATGAATGTTTCAGACCTATCCCTGATGAACCTAAAGTTCTGAAATGCAACTTAAAAGGAGACAATGTTATCCGCTTGGGAGAAGAGCTAAAGAGTGAAATTGGTAAGTACTCGATGGACATGTGTGTCTTCTTTCAACCTACTAACTAACTATGTTACTATGTAACCTGTTGAAAATGTATTGTGCCCAAAGATTGGAATTAAAACAAGGCATCCCATTATAAAATTCTACCAATTTCTACTGTACCTGTGAGCACTGATCATGGGGATCACATCTGTGACAACACACACTGCATGACTCTTTTAGCACTGATGTCCTGTGTGCAAATGAGGCTGTTATAGAAGCCTTTACCAAGAAACTTTTATAGACTTTTTTTACCAGAAAGTCTCTTGGTTAGTACAGTGACAGCCTTTGGACAGAATGCAGTCCTTCCAGATACCAGACCTTGAAGTTTCAGCTTGTTAGTGTACGACATCAAAAAACAAAACGGTCATCAATCTAAAAACAATAAACTGTCTCCTGTTTTATTCTCTCGATTAATATTTAATGGAGCAGTTTCTGTTTCATCAATAAATTTTTGTTTTTACAATTTGCAGAATTAATAATAACAGACCAGTTTGGAAATCGGATAGAAACAATGACTTCTTCATGTCTTGCTAATTTGAATGTTTCCGGAAAAAATCTGGACAAAAAAAAAATAATAAAGATTTTTCAGGTTTGTTTTTTTAATGACAGTTTATGAACATAATTTGTGTGTTTCATTTTATATATATATATTTTTTCATATGGCGATATAGCCATTTTTTTAAAAAAATTTTGTTTCTGGGAAAAATAAGCACAAAAATTTACCATATAGAAATCTTTGTAGGATCAAATCTGAGCTGTGCTAAAATATGAATTTGGATTCCTTCTCCTACATATTGAGCATAGGACCTTACTTTCCTTTTCCCCCGGCGTCACCAGAAATTGCCTAACCCCTCTCTAAGGCTATGTTCACACGGCTGATTTTGGGACGGATTTCAGTCCGTATTGCATGCCGTACTGCGCGCAAATACGGCTGAAATCCCTCCCTGTCGTTACAGTAATCCACAGTTCTCTTAGAGAACTACGGATTCCGTCTCCTCTCCCCGCTCGCCGTATTTCGCGAGATAAAGGGACATACACATTATCCCGGCGGGATACGCGCTGTGGATAACGAAAGTCTATGTGGCTGGCGAGCTGCCGGCCCCCCTGCCCTGCCTCCATACACACGCCGTAATTGCGGGCGAAATCCGTCCCGCAATTATGGCATGTATCAGCCGTGTGAACATAGCCTAAGGGTATGTTCACATGGCATTTTGCAGGTATGCACCGAAGTAAGCCTTGGTTAGTGCTGTTGAAAGTACGCGTTTTCAAGCATGTACTTTCAACGTGCAATGGCCCGAGGCAGCTTTCTGCCTCCTTTTTCTTTTCTATTTCTCGTTGCCTAAGTGCCTGAACAAAGTGACAGGTCACTCTTTTTACGGGCGTACATTACACATCTAAAAATTCAATCGTCCAATCATCGTTGTTAAATAATTTTACCGTATGTCCAACAAATACGCCATGTGAACATATCCTTATCGTACCACATTTTTTTTGTTTTGCTTAATCACAGGTGGAACTTTTCCTAGCTTTCGATATCATATTACCACTGTCCAAAGCACAGTGGTCTCTCCAGTTACATTGGCCTCAGGATACAATATTCTCCGCATACAATGGTCTTTCCTAGTATATCTTATCTTGAAATCAAACTCCACGTACATTGTCAAAGACACTAACAATCTACTGCAAATGTGATTGACTGGAATACTCAGCCAATTACAAACATTTTTATTAGCAACCGGCCTAGTAGCGTCTATACGGTACAGTGCGGTACTACATTGCCTGTACTGGTCTTTACATGTATCAGGATGAGCGGCTCCTTCGGGCACCAGGTTAGGGCACCACTTTCTTTTTTCTGGTAAATTGTGTAGAAGGAGAATTACAGCTTCCAGCAGCTCTTTCTGACTTATATATAAGAAATTGATTTATATGTATTTCTAGATTTAATTTTCTTTAACCTTCATTTTGCACTATTTTAGGGTAACATTTTGGGGGTTTTTAACCAATTTTTCATAGAGTTCTAGTTTCAACAATAGCTATCCCATAACCAATTAATTAATTTTTGTTGCACAATTTTTTGGTGCTTATGTTGTGTAGTTGTGCTTGTTTTGCCGGAGTTTTTGAGGTGCTTTTATGTTACTGATGTTAAATATTTTGTTCTTTTAATATTTTTAAAATAAAAATCAAAGAAAAAGATGTTATTTGTACCGTCTCTTCCTTTTTGATTTCAGGCTTTTTTTCCCACTTACTGTCATATTCAACATAGATTTAACTTATTAAATTTCATTTTATGTTTTTTATAGGGAAGGCAAATTGTATCAGATTTCACCACTAGGTTTTGTTTGTGACTTCTTATGTTTTTCTTTCTGCTTTTCAGGAAAATACAAAGTCTATAATTGTAAAGGGAATATCATTTTTTGTTGGACCTCTAGAGGAGAAAGAGTTATGTTTTGCTTGGAGAAGTCTTTCAGCCTATTTGAAACTGAGAGTTGTTGCCGGGTCACCATCCGAAATTCATCTAGGGGACTGGCATGAGGTTAGGTTGTGATACATTTTCACTTTTGAAAGCAGCAACGTGCATTCTTGTGTTCATTGGTTTCAAATTTATAACAGCTGAACAGGATTCAAAATGGTTCAGTAGTAGATAATTTTCTCTCGTTTTTAGTAAGTTATTTCTAACATAACTTCATACATTAGTGTGTTACAGTGGTCTCGGGAAGAAAGGTCCAAACGCCAATAATTGCCCAGCTGTATGATAAGTGCGGTAATCTATCTCAGGAGCCAAACATAAAGGTCAAACTGATACCAGACGGTGTTCTAAAGGTACCAGATTTATGAGAGATTGTTTAATGAACGTGTGTAAAACCTGCTGTTTAAATTATTATAATTAAAGGTTCTTGTGTTTGTGTGTTTAGGAGTATACATTTATACATCCATACAAATATGTCACATTATTATGACAAGTTGCTACTTTCGATTTTGGCAACGTAAAGCGCATTAGTGAATCAAAAAGATATATATGAATAAATCTTCTTATTGGGAAAAAAAAAGCACAAA
This sequence comes from Phyllomedusa bahiana, assembly GCA_025379985.1. Taxonomy (NCBI): domain Eukaryota; kingdom Metazoa; phylum Chordata; class Amphibia; order Anura; family Hylidae; genus Phyllomedusa; species Phyllomedusa bahiana. The sequence goes on from JAODAL010003565.1 coordinate 125,803, forward strand.
AAGAATCCTATATATACACACACTCGTACATATACACAAACACACGTGTATGTGTGTGTGTATGTGTGTGTGTGTGTGTATATGTATGTATATTATATTTATATAGCGCAATTAACCTTGCATTTAGATTCAATAACCCATACACCTTCCTATCTAAAAGTGTTTAACCCAATCTCCTCCCTCAGTGGTTTATTAACTCATTCAGTAGCTACTACCTGTGACTTTCTAATATCACCACTATTTACATTACTGTTACATCAGTTACACCCTACATAACCATCAGCCGGCGAGGATTTATGTACGTACAAACTTGTTGACAATATATTTTAGTGCTCTGGGGGGATAAGGGTACATGCACACAGCACGGTTTCTTGGTCGGAGTTTCAGACGGTTTGCGGATTTGGAATCTGAAAACTGACAAGACACCATCCCCATAGATTTAAATAGAAAATCCGTTCAGTAGTCTACACTGAAGAGATTTTCAGCTGGACGGATTTTCAGCCGTTGGCGTTCTGAAAAACTTACTGCATGCGCAATCTTCCGCCCGGTTTTCGGGAAGAAAGTGTAGAAATTCAATGGTTATGGGGAATGAGCGAATCCGCAAATCGTGTACAGAACCGGCCCCCAAAACCATGCAAAAGACGATAAAATACCTGCAAGATTCTTAAATAGAATCCGACCGTCATTTTACATATGCCTCTGTACCCTAAACCTACATTCTTTTTCAAAATTCATTTGTGTATCATTCACATGTAGAATCATTAAGTAGGGTCTCAATAAAGTCACTATTACATTAAACAATTTTCTATGTTCAGTTATATACACCCTTATTACTCCATGTTGTTGCAGCGTGTCTGCTGGCTAAAGTATTGATATAGCGGTTTTGCTGATGTGGAGTACAGCGGTTTAAACAACCACTCTAGGAGTGTGCATGCACGGAACTGCCCATGCTGTCTGCAATCACATCATGATTAAGGGCCGCTCCAGTCCTACAGTTAGGTGACTTAGCACCTTGGTTGGTTTGTTGAGCATGCTCTGTAATGTTTAAATGTTGCTGTCCTTGTGTGTTACAGCACGATTTAGAGAGATGAATATTCAAGCTGGTGTTCTTGCTGATGAGTAATTCCTCCCTGCTAATTTTCAAAAAACCGCCTTTAAGGGGCCTGTTCAGGGAATATATTATTGAACTTTTGCGGGATTATTTTTTTAAAACCCTTTTTGTACTGATTCAGTAGCACTTTGTACATCCAAAGTGTGATGATACAATAACACATTGTACTGTATTTATTTGAAATTTTTAATATATATTAAAATTTATATATTAAATTTATTTAAATAAAAATATTATAATATATATTATATAAAATTTCAAATAAAATTATTTTAAAATCTTGTAAAAACATGCAACAGAAATTTAAATAATAACAGCCTCAATTGCAGATGAAACTTATAATTTTATTTTATATATAAATTTTTTTTTATTTTTTTTTAAATTATAATACTGTATAAACATTATATAATATAATTATATATAAAATAATTTTATTAATTAAAATATTAACTTTTTTTTTAAATATATTATATATATATATATATTTTAAACACGCATCTTCCATTAAAAATATCACCCATAATATTAAAACTGGCTGTCTGCTGTTATGTAGGTTTCTCTTGCCTAGACAGAATCACTCTGGCCCGCTGGGCTGTGTAAGCCTTGTAACGTTCATGTATCAGCACTGCAACATCAATCGCTGACTGTTACTATTGTCACAGGGTAATCAAGGTTGTTTACTTCACCTTTCAATGATCACCATCTAGAGGCTCATTATTGTATTACTGTTTCATTATTGAAGGGACACTTATATCAAAAAGGAGTGTTTTTGTTACAATCAGTATTCTTGAGAAACTTTTGTTTTTTTTTAATTTTTGGCAGTTTTTTATTTTTTTGGTAATCCTATGCATTTAAAATTACATATAAAATTTTGCCCTTCTCTAGCCGTGTGAATAAAGGGATAAAACTTCTGAGTGGCAGGGCAGACTATTCTAAGTTTACTAGCAGTGCTGCAATAAGGGGTTATCTAGTCTTATTACAAATAGTAGGTTATGCCAATGATGGCTATACTGTTCTGGACAGACCTATATACAGATGCATAAACTAACCGGGCAATTAGCAACCTATATGAGGATTGAATCAGTCTTATGTATCTTAAAATTATACCAGTAGAAACTTGACTTCAGTCCACACATGAGAAAATCTCATGTGTCAATTGATAAATAAGTTAGTAATGCAAAGCAGATTTAAAAATAAAAAAATAAACCTGAAAAATAGGTGTTAACGGTTACGTTTTTTTTTGTAACCAACTAGTGTGACAGTGTTAGGTTTGCTTGCTCAGCCTCCTATGTACTACACTGTATTTCTACAAATGTCGTAGAACTCTTCCAAAACCCACTTACAGACCTTATTGGGAACCATTAAATAGTGTCAGCCATTTAAAATTTTACAAGTTGGGGTTGAGGAAAATTTTCCTCTGGACAAAAAAATGTTTGGGGGGCATGCCTGATCCTGTTCTAACAGGAGAGAAGTTGCTGCTTCCTGCTGAGCATGTATGTGTGTGGGAAATCGGAATAAGTAGCTGTTGGCCAAAATGTATCACTTCACGGTTACACACTATATTTTATTACTGTGATCTACTTTAATAATAATATGTTAACATTTTGCTTATTATGTTTTATAGATTACTCCTGTTCCTCAACAATGTAAAACTGATTCTAACGGTCAAGCAAATATGGGATTATTTTCATTCTCTGCGCCTAAGTAAGTGTTTTGTGTAGCTATTAAAATTGAAGGGTTGGAATGTTAGTCATAAAAAAATGTAATTCACATTGGTTGGTGTGTGGTTTATACTAATCGGAAATTGTGTTGCTGTTTAGGGTCTGTTAGGGGCCATTTAGACAGCACAGGACAAACACCGGTCGGTTTATTCGGCCGTTATTTGCACTGTTTTCATGCCGTGCACACGGCCGCCGGGGGACGGCTTTTCTCTGCGATTAGCGGAGAAAAGCCTCCGCCCCCTCCCCTTCACATAGACATGTTCTTCTGCCACTCAAAAACTGGACGGAAGAATGAACATGTATGTTTTTGTGCGGCCGGCGCTGTGAAAAACTGCCAAGCAGAAAATCCGTGCAGTGGGAACCGCTGCATGGGTTTTCCATAGAGAGCCATGTTAAAAGTTTTCTCCCGGTTTGCAGACGATTTGCAAAACCGAAAACAGTCTGTAAAACCGGGTGAAAACCCGTGCCGTGGAGAAAAGGCCTTAGAAAGTCCTTTACACCTGAATTCATATGTGTCAATAAGCCATCCTTCCCTGTTCTTTGAGGGGTTGTCCATCTGCCATAAAAATCATACCAGCAGTTCCTGGTTACCCAGTAAAGTAGATAAAACATAAAGTCCTTTGGTTCCTGGTCTTCTGTTTAGATGCCCTGACTTCCTAGTGGGGATGTCACCGCTGCAGCCACTGATTGCCTGTAGCAGTCACATGCCCTTAATTTACATCACTATCTGGGAGTGACAAGATCTGAACAGTGATGTAAGTAGAGACATGTGACTGCATGCTATCATTTCAGAACAGATACATCACCACTACAGCAAAGAGAAGACCGGGGAGACGTGGCAATGAATTTTTATTTGTGTTTTACTGGTGCCCCAGAAGCTGCTGGTAATCTTTTATAGTCATGCCTCTGCCTCAAACCTATAGTGGATTTCTTCTCTACTTTGTTGTCTAGTTTTCTTGATAGGTGCCAACCTCATGGAGTGAGTGGCTTTTTCCATGACCTCAAAGATGGGTACATTGAAGACTTCCTTCCCAAGAACAATCCGTTGAAGCAGACAGTCTGTTTGTCATTTAGCTACTCAAACCACAAAATTGTTTCCCAGTGGCATGTCCTGTACCAACATTGTTTTCTGTTCAACTACCCAGCTAGGATTGGCTTGATCAGGGGGAATGGGGTCTATGCAAGTGTTTGTCTAGATATGCAAGTTACCAGGGGTATTCTGGAAATGGAATTAATAGCCCCTGCGACAAGTCTTGAATGACACGCTTTGTGACTTGGTCTCTTCAGCCAGTGACCCAATAGAGCCAGCTTACGTTGCCATTTTCTCTTCTCTACCAAATTTTCAGTAGTTGAGGCAGAAAGCAGTTCATTGTGCAGAGGAGGACAAACCCCAAATCATGTGCCATGAAAACTTCCACTTTATTACATTCATAGAAACATGGTACACTTTTTAAGCCATGATTTTGGGGAAGCTCTAGTCTCCCCATATTGGGAACATTAAAGCCATGATTTGATTGGATATAAGCAATACAAAAGGTGTAAAGGTTTATTCCTATTATATTGGTTAATAAAGACAATTACTTAATACATTACTATTCTGATTTTGTTTTATTTTTTAAGTTAGAGCAGTTCTTATCTCCTCCCTGTTTACAGAAGTTTACATTGTGACTACCCCTCTCTGCTCTAGCAGCTCTGGTCAGGATGATGATGTCACTCTGCTGTGTCTTATCAGCAGCAGTTGTCTTTATCAACTGACAAAAGTTGATAAAGATAAAGTAGCCTTGTGCCCTACTTTTTGAACCTTTTCATCACCAATGTCCTGCTAACAGGCTCGGCTAGGAATGGCAGATCTGAAATTTGAGTCACTGCTGTAGAACCACCCACATACTGAACAGGAAGTTGGAGCCTGAAGCTGACTGTGAAGAGCAGGCTCTGTGGAACAGCATTATGAGAATAACTTTTAAAAGGGAACCTGTTGCAATGAAGATGTTATCTGATGATGGTTTAGAGCAGGAGGAGTTTGGCAGATTGATATATAGTTTTGTAGTGAAAGATTCATTAGAACTTGTTTCTTATTTATTTAAATCTCTGCTTATTTTGGGTTAAGGAGTCCATTAGGTGGGGTGATCAGTGATTGACAGCCTCTCTATAAGCATTCATACAAAGAAGGCTGTCGATCACTGATAACTTATACTACTGGACTTCTTAAGCCAGAATAAGCATGGATTTAAATAAAATAAAACTTATGCCGAATCTTTCCCTACAGAACTAAATATCAGTCTGCTCAGCTCCTCCTGCTTTATAACTTCCTGTCCACAGATCAGATAGCTTGACCAATGTGACAGGTTACCTTAAAGTGTTCTGAAATGTAAGGCAAACTAGTATAATTCAATATAAAAGTTGTACAACAAAAAGACAAATTAGTGAAAAAATTATTATTTTATCAGTTTGACTATGTATCCAACTTAAATTTTGATCTACAACCAACAAAAACGTAGACCGTTTTTGATAATTTGGTTCACAGAAAGCACTACCAGTCAAAAAAGTATTTTAGTTGTAAAAAATTAAAACATTTATTGAGATAATACACAAATATATTACTGTTATTACAATAAGGCTTTGTTCAAAATTGGAAGATTGGTTGCAGCAATTTCTACAAATATAAATTTGTTCCATCTGATTGGGTTGTTTCTGCGACATTCACATGGATTTATGTAAGTTCCCTACAGATGGGATGGTTGCAGAAATGTCTCCAATAATACTGCCATGTGTGACTATATCCTAAAGGGTACATGAGATTTCATATATAAATTTCCTTTTTGAATAATTTATTTAGTAAAATATTTTTAGGAGCACCTTTATCCATTAGTAGTAGTAATACTACTTGTAATAACTTTTTGTTTTAATTTTAGGGGAATATATTCCTTTCAGTGTAAAGCTACAAATGTGAATAAAATGGAAAGTTCTCCGGTAAAGATAAAAGTTGTGCCGGATCCTGATAAACCAGCCAGTGTTTCTGTAAAATTTGATAAAGGTGTAGATTTCGCTGCTGGTGGTGTTTTTCCTGGTAAGTATATTGGTTATTAAAATAGCTACTTATTTGTTCAGTTTTCACCTCTATACAGTTTCTTTGTGGAATAGAATAGAGCTTTTTTTCTAACCCACAAAGGCATTGTGCATATAACATGTTCACAATTTTACTCTGTTTACATTTGTTTTCATCTTTTGGCTTTGGTGGGTTGGAAAAGTATTCATAGCCCTTGAACTGTTCCCCATTTTTAAAATTTACAGACACAAATTTAAGTGTATTTTATTGGCCGACCTTTAACCTTCTACAGTCTAGGCAAAAGAAAATTAAGAAGGTCAAGATTAATATCACCTTTACTCTTGGACTTTTTCAGACTTTGTGGTTAGTATACTTTCTGAAGATGGAGATGTCATTAAGAAACTTAACCCAAATTTTTGCTCCATGAAAATGTGGAAGTCACAGACAACTGGTGGAAAACCCCCAGCTACTGTAAGTCTAAATAGTTAGCTATACTAAACAATACGTAATGTACATGGAGGGGAATTATTACTTGCCTATTCAACCATTTGTTCGACTACAGCTTCTGATCCGATCTTTTTCAAGAAGTTGAAATTGTAGTCCTAGTTAAAGAGAGATGGTCAACATGGTGCATTGTGTGGGGATTTAACTGGTTAATGCTTCAAGCTTGGATACTTTCCAGCTTTTCATTAGCAATATAATGAAATATACAGGTTGCAACACAAAATAAAACAAAATTCTTCTTGACCAAGTACTAGGTTTACAGTTGATAGTTTCCTTCCTGTCAAAATGGCAGCAACCTGTATATTTCAGTTTGGGAGCAGCAACCATGCATAGTGCTGCTTGCGTTTTTAACCCCTCTGTGCAGCTTTACTTACCAATTATTTCCCGTCAAAGAGACCAGGTCTTAGAGCTCAAATGCTTTGCAGTGATCAGAGTTGGATGAAGCCTCCATGCCTAGTCCAAGCCCTCACCAAGTCTCACCAAGTATGGGTGAGAAACTTGGGTACATTAAAGGGGTATTCCGGCAGTTCAAAAGTCACGTTGGTCTGTCTGTGCATGATGAAAAATACAAGGTAAGAATCATACTTACCTCCTAGATGCTGTCATTCCATCACGGTGGCCGTCCTAGCTGTAGCTGTGAACGCTCAGCATTCATGTGACGTGCAGCTGGGTGCACTGAACTTTCACAGCTACACCCTGGATCACATAGATATCTGCGGCGGCAGAACTACATCATCCAGGGGGTAAATATGCTTCCTGTCTTCTATTTTTTTATCATACCCCAACAGACCAATGAGCATTTTGACTTGCCGGAACACCCCTTTAATAACATTTCTCATCACTTCCTTACTATGGCCACACACTACTTTTTTTATCCTCCCACTTTTGCAAAGCTATTAAGCAATTGCATTTGCACATATCTATTTGCAATTTAAGAAGCAATCTTAATTTAACCTTTTTTTTAAAGGTTTGAAATTATGATTTTGGATATAGAAAGTATGCACATTTTTACACATGACAGTGAGTGGAGTAATTACTTACTAGTATTAATACAATTCTGAAGTTAAAGTCATATAAAGCCCAAAGTGTAACTAATTAAAACATCAGTTCACCCTACATAAAGTCTTGCACAACTCTATACAAAAAAATAAGTCTATCAGAATATAGTTATCCATACAATATTACACAATAAATTTTTATTTTTTTAAAGTGAAAAAACAAATCTGTATAATTTGGCCATCCCTGTAATCATATTGACCCACAGAGTAAAACTAATATGTCATTTACACTGCACAGTTAGTGCTGTAAAAAATAAAAAGCACTACCAGGATTGTTGTATTTTCTCCATCCTGCCTTCCAAAAAAACAGATTAAAAAGCGATTGAATAGTTACGGGTTTCCCAAAATGGTATTAATGAAAACGTCAACTCATCCTGCAAAAAAAAATCTCCTAAGCAAATCGGTATATAGAAAAGTAGGTGTTATGGCTTTTAAACTATGGCGATGTACAGTATTTTAATTGTGTAAGAGTAGTTAAGTTTGGTATCACTGTAATTAAATTGACCTGCTGAGTAAAGCTAACATGTCATTTTTTTTTTAAAGCAGTCACAGCCCGGTGACTGCTGTAAAAAATGAATAAATAACTTCTCATCAATATCATTGGGGGACACAGCACCTTGGGTATAGGCCCTTGCTCTAGGAGGCTGACACTCGGCAGACCAAACGTGTTGGGCCCGCCTTGATGGACTAAATCCCTCCTGCTGACGCCAGTGTCCGTAGGAGGCAGATGCTGCTTCGCAGCTCTGCTGAGTTTACTTTGTTTGCTTGCAGGTGGTGATCGAGCGCCTGAACCTTACCTATCAAGGGGGTCGTCAGCGCGTATTTTCACTGTGACGTTGTGGCCCCTGACGGTGTCAGGAAACCAGTCTGTTCTTTAGCTGGTTGATCTTTCTTTTTTGTGCTCACCTATCCCCCACTGCCGCCTCTGTGGTCTCTTTTTTTGGATTCCAGTAGCCCCACCTTCGGGTGCATTGTACCGAAGGGGTGATGTCGTGATGCCCAAAGATTTCAGATAGGCGAGTACCCCTGTTTGGGGGTAGTCGGCGGTTTTCCATTTTTTGATGAAGTTGGAGGGCCTCAGGAATTCCATTTTCCTGCGCCACCCTCCCTCCTCCAGTAGCAGTTATCCCAGCCTCAGGGGGTTTACCGAGGGTCTCGAGCACATTCCTCCCACTTGGCTCTAGCCGACACTAGGCAGCAGGGCAGGCTTGGCCTACTGCGCCGGTTTTGAGTAACCATTGCAGTACAGTGGCAGAAACGCCGCATTGCCGCATGGCATTGTCTGCTGGGCGGTAGGATGGTTCCCCCTGGGGCTGCAGGCACTCCTTAACTGCCTTGCATCGATCGAGGGCCGTTCCGACAGACCAAACCATGGGACGTGGCTGTAACTAGGCTGCATCCTTTCCTGGGTTTGTTCTGCCCCGGGGACCGCCGTATTGGTTCCGGGCTCCTCCCAGGATGGGGCAGGACCCCTTGCAACCCGGGATTGTGTTGGTGTTGGAGCCTAACCATTTTCCAGCATTTTGCATTCTGGTTGCTTGCTTGCTGTCCATGGAGGACACAAAACCTTGGGGTGGTAAGTTGGCCGCCTTTGGGCCATCTGTCCCTGCCCTGCTCACTTTGCAGCCATGTCTCTTTCCAAGGGTGAGACGTCAAAACAGCCCACGTCCAAAGCAGTGGTGACTTATTTCACCTGCGCCCATTGCCACAAGCCCAGTGCCCTTTATGCCCTTTGCGTAGCTCCTCAGCCGACCACTGGGGGGGGCCTGATCCCGCCTGCCAGGAGTCGTTGGCCCCGGAATGGTGGAATGGGCCATGTTTCTCTCAGCAGTGGGTGACCTGTCCAGACTGTCCCAGTTTATGGCTTAGGCCATAGAGCGTATGCCGTCTCTGCTTGCTACCCTGCCTAGCACCTCCCAGGGCCCTGCACCCGGCGCTTTCCCATTCGGAGGGTTCACATAAGAGGGTTAGAGTTCTCTCTTCCTTGTTATCACCCGAGCTCTCTTTAGACAGACAGACAGTGGACGGAGATAGAAGCTCCACACCTGGATACAGCTTCTTCTGGGGACTCTTCTGACTCTGAGCCAGACAGAGACCATGGAATGGCAGCGGCGATGCAAGCCCTTATCTGGGCTGTTAGAGACTACCTGTTAGAGCTGAGGATGTCTCAGCCTCCCAAGAGGAAATTCCATTTAAACGCAGCGGGTGGCAACGTTTGGTGTTCCTTGCACACAGATTTTGAGGACCTGGTTACCAGGGAGTGGAAACATCCTGACAGGTATTTGTTTCCTATCATATTGGGGGTCCCATCAGTGGATGCCCCCGTCACACAAAATCCATGGCCATCCCCATATCGAATGCGGCAGTCCTAAGTGACAGCGCGGACAGGCGTAATGGTTTTTGTAAAGCCACCTTTGAGGTGGCCCTTCAGCCTACATTTGCATCATCCTGGGTCAGCACGGTCTGGTCAAAGCAGCTGCAGCAAGGGCTGTCAGCGGGAACTTCTACGGAGGAGTTATTGGACCTTGTTTCCCAGCTCACAGGTGCTGCGAAGTTCCTGTGTGAGACTTCTCTTGAGTCAGCCCGTTTAGTGGCTAGAGCGTCGGCCAATGCAGTCGCCACTTGCCGCTCTCTGTGGTTAAAATCTTGGTCGGCTTATTCAGCTTGGTCGGCAAATTGCTGGCTGTGCTTTGGGAAGCGTTTAAACGAGCTAATTTCAGAAGCCACAGGGGGTTGTAGTACTCTTCTCTCTCAAAATCAGCCAGCGTGGCATCATTCACTCAAAAACGCAACCAATTTCAGCCTTTTCTGAATTATTTCTACAGGCTGGCCACAGGGAAAATTCCCCGCTCCACGGGAGATCAGGCTCTTCTACCAGAGGTTTTTCACCATCTTTGCCAGAAGTGGGGCATGCCAGACGTCGATCTGTTTGCCTTGATCATCAACTCCCGAAATATGTATCCAGGCCCAGGGATCCCCTGGCTCTTGCAGCAGACACATTTGTTCTACCTTGGAGTCAGTTTGCTCTGATCTACCTCTTCTCACTCTGGCCCCTACTTCCTCAAGCGCCTAGAGTCCAAGAGGGTACCAGCCCCAGATTGTCCGCGCAGGTTCTGGTATGCAGATTTTGTTGCCTTGTTGGCAGACGCTCCTTGACCACTTCCTTTATGGCCAGACCTCCTTTCACAGGGTCCACTGTTCCACCCCACTTTACCACGGCTGTGCTTGACGGCGTGGCTGTTGATACCGCGATATTAGAATCTCGGCGTTTGTCGGATTCTGTTATCTGGACCATGCAAGCCTCAATCTGCCCAGAGCTATCACCATACCTGGCTGGCATTTTTTACCTGGTCTGAGTCCCAGGAATGTCACCCCTTGGTGTGCTCTATTCCAAGGGTGCTGTCTTTTCTGCAGTCAGGCTGAAGCTCGGGCTCGGCCTTTCCTCCCTGAGAGGTCAGATTTCTTTGCAGTTTCTCCTTGTTGATGTGAAGTAAAATAGATGTTATTTTTAGTGCTCTAACGCAATGCAGTGTCCCAGACACAGTTTCAGGAGAAAAATTGGCAACTGACTAGTCTGGTGTCAGCAAGAGGGATATAGTCCATCTGGGCAGGCTCAACACGTTTGGTCCACCTAGTGTCAGCTTCCTAGGGCAAGGGCGGTGTCCCCCAATGAATCGGATGAGAAAAGGATTTTACGGTAAGTACAAAAATCCAAATTTTAGATAATTTTCATGAAAAATAAACAAGGACTGTATTGACCAAAATTTTTTACTAACTTAAAGAACAAAGTATCACAAGAAAACAATCTCTAAATCACATGGATAGGTAATGCATTAAAAAGTTATTCCCTTTATAAAATGACACGTCAGATTTTAAAAATGAGGTTCTGTCACAGAGATTAAAACTGGGTGTGATCTCATAAAACTTGTTAAAACCAAAATAACTTTGTTCAGAAAGATTTATTGTTTTCCCTCAGTTCTTCTGGACTCCTTCTACCTATGCAAAAAAAAAAATTGGAAGAAATTTTTATTCAGTCAACAGAATCACCTATAACCAATGTTATTTTATTTTCACACAGTGTATAAACTTGCGTAGCTGTGCGTGCTGCTATACGCTGGCTGTTTGAAAGTGCGCGCTGGCCAGTGCCAATTTTCAACAGCGCTCCCATTGACTTTCACTTTCCCTGGCATGTACTGTGCACCAGTAAAAAGAAATGACATGTCACTTTTTTCTGGTGCTTACATCTGAAAATCATAGCTCTCGAGTGCAATATTTCTACCATATTTGTGGGGTGTACTTTGAGCATATTGCAGTTCAATTACGCACCGCAAATATGCCATGTGAACATAATATATTCCCACCATCAACATGGATGTGGAGAAAAATTCCACCACAGAAACAGATAAAATCTACTCGTCAGGTTTCTTGTTTCATTTATTATAGAAATAAGGTTTTAAGGAAAAGCAGAAAATAACAGTATTAAATCAGGATTTCAACTGTTTAAGTGAAAGGAGCTATAAATAAGAACAAACATTATGTATTAATCATTACTTTTTTTTTTCTTTTATACAGGCGACCGTGTTTAACTGCAATAAACCAAGAGATGGGGATAAAGATGGCTGCTTCTATTTTAGGTATGGACGCTGTGCTGCTTTTCTTGTGCTTTAAGTCTGTGTTCTGATAAGCCATAACCTATTTTTGTGCAGCATAAAGTGCATTCTAAATTGCATAAAGTTTTTCGTTACCACATTTTCCTGAAACTGTGTCTGGGACACTGCATTGTGTTAGGGTATGTTCACACGGCATCTTGGGTCCGTGTGAACATATGCTTTGTGATGCGTGTCTGCGTCCGTCTGAACGGATGCGCTCCAAAAATTGACATGTCATTTCTTGGAGCAGATCCGAAAGATGGCCCTGACAGACGCGATGCAAACGCATTGTTTGTTTCACATTGCCGGCAGTGTTAAACACACTACTAATTGGTAGATGCGTGTCTGGGTCCGTTCAGATGGATATCGAAAAGGATCAGGATAAGAACAAGTATTAGACTTTGCAAAAGATTTTTACTGTATGAGATCTTCATATGTTACGTTTCAAACATCAGCGAGATACACGCATCATAAACATTGTTGCAAGGGCTGTTAGTACAACAGAGAGCGCAATACCATACAATAGAGACTATAGCCAACCCTAATCACAGTCCCTTAGAGCGAAACAATTTCTGATCTCGTTCGGGCGGGTAGTATGGCAGACTCACGGTATGCTGCTCAATGTGGAAAGTGCTTTCAGCAGAGCCGCTTATCCTCCTTCTGGATCTCTCGATCTCTCCAGGGGCTACACTCGTACTCTCAGCAAACAGGAACGATAGGCTCTGCGCCTGCGCGACGTTTCGGGGACCACCCCCTTTGTCAAGCTCGCCTGCAATAGGTAGGGGCAGGGCTAAATACCTGTCTCGCTCTCATTAACACTTATGTGTCTGACTGCTATTGACATTGTTTCTGCCTAATTTTTTCTACTTAGTACTTAGGACTAAACAAGCAATGGCTTATATTCTGTGCGCCCTATTGCAACTAATCCTGCAGAAAGGCATGACAAAAAGAATCACCGTATTATAGGAAAGCGCTCCATCTACATTCTTCATTTAGTCCCATTGGACTAAGCGCTTCCAGCCTACTAATCCAGTACACCTCTCTCTGAAGTAGACGTCTCTTGATATTGGTATGCTCATTTGACTCAATATGTTCAATGACCTGCCATCTGAGGTCACTTACATTATGACCAAAATCAAAAAAATGTTTGGCGATGGTTGTTTCGCCATATTGTTTTTTTGTTGTTGTTATGTCTTCTTGTATGCCTTGTGCCATTTTCGTATGATACAGACGAATTTGTGACTTGTGTTCATTCACTCTTATTCGTACTTGTCTGGAGGTTTGCCCGACATAGATTTTACCACATGGGCACTTTAATAAATAAATAACGTTAGTTGTATTACAAGTATAATAGCCTCTAATACATATAGGATATCCCTTAGTAGGATGATACATTGTATCACCTCGTATGATGGCAGAGCAATTCTGGCAATTGAGGCAAGGAAATGTGCCCTTCTTTTTGGTAGATAACACTCCCTGCCGTGTTCTGGTAGCTCTAAGATCAGAATGTACTACCAAATTTCTAATCGTCTGACCTTTGCGGTATGTAAATTGGGGTTTGTCTTTAAAGCATCTTCCATATATGGGATATGGAACATTCAACTTTCAACATGTTCAACATATATGTTTGCAAAACACGGGGCATGTTGAACATGTTGAAAGTCAGTATATCATCCACGGACCTTTTGCCCAACATATTGGACACTGGTCAAGATATGAGGATGATATTTTTGTCGTGTGGCGGGGAAGTATGGAACAACTAACACATTTTGTTTCCTCCATCAATAAGATTCATCCCCTACTAGAATTTACTCTAACTAGTAGTAAGTCAAATATAAATTTTTTAGATGTAACAGTCTATAAAAATAATGGAAAATTAGAAGCTACTTTATATAAAAAGGAAATGGATAGAAACAATATGTTACACTACGATAGCTTTCATGCTCCTAGTGTAACAAATGCAATCCCGAAAGGACAGTTCATGAGGCTAAGGCGCATCTGTAGTACAGATAGCGAGTATCATAAAAATAAACAACAAATGATAAATAACTTTGCCGATAGGGGGTACCCTAGGAAGGAGCTAATAAAAACAGCAAATGAAGTCTCCAAGAAAACGAGAGAGGAAGCCTCGATGAGTAAACCAAGAAAATTAAATAATAATAGAATAATGTTCTTATCAGTGTATGATGATCATGCTAAACTAATTAGAAACACCATTAATAAAGCTTGGAATATTCTACAAAGCGATCCCATATATGGAAGATGCTTTAAAGACAAACCCCAATTTACATACCGCAAAGGTCAGACGATTAGAAATTTGGTAGTACATTCTGATCTTAGAGCTACCAGAACACGGCAGGGAGTGTTATCTACCAAAAAGAAGGGCACATTTCCTTGCCTCAATTGCCAGAATTGCTCTGCCATCATACGAGGTGATACAATGTATCATCCTACTAAGGGATATCCTATACGTATTAGAGGCTATTATACCTGTAATACAACTAACGTTATTTATTTATTAAAGTGCCCATGTGGTAAAATCTATGTCGGGCAAACCTCCAGACAAGTACGAATAAGAGTGAATGAACACAAGTCACAAATTCGTCTGTATCATACGAAAATGGCACAAGGCATACAAGAAGACATAACAACAACAAAAAAAAATATGGCGAAACAACCATCGCCAAACATTTTTTTATTTTGGTCATAATGTAAGTGACCTCAGATGGCAGGTCATTGAACATATTGAGTCAAATGAGCATACCAATATCAAGAGACGTCTACTTCAGAGAGAGGTGTACTGGATTAGTAGGCTGGAAGCGCTTAGTCCAATGGGACTAAATGAAGAATGTAGATGGAGCGCTTTCCTATAATACGGTGATTCTTTTTGTCATGCCTTTCTGCAGGATTAGTTGCAATAGGGCGCACAGAATATAAGCCATTGCTTGTTTAGTCCTAAGTACTAAGTAGAAAAAATTAGGCAGAAACAATGTCAATAGCAGTCAGACACATAAGTGTTAATGAGAGCGAGACGACAGGTATTTAGCCCTGCCCCTACCTATTGCAGGCGAGCTTGACAAAGGGGGTGGTCCCCGAAACGTCGCACAGGCGCAGAGCCTATCGTTCCTGTTTGCTGAGAGTACGAGTGTAGCCCCTGGAGAGATCCAGAAGGAGGATAAGCGGCTCTGCTGAAAGCGCTTTCCACATTGAGCAGCATACCGCGAGTCTGCCATACTACCCGGCCGAACGAGATCAGAAATTGTTTCGCTCTAAGGGACTGTGATTAGGGTTGGCTATAGTCTCTATTGTATGGTATTGCGCTCTCTGTTGTACTAACAGCCCTTGCAACAATGTTTATGATGCGTGTATCTCGCTGATGTTTGAAACGTAACATATGAAGATCTCATACAGTAAAAATCTTTTGCAAAGTCTAATACTTGTTCTTATCCTGATCCTTTTTGATACCGATATATTGTGGGTTGGACATCCCGCTCAGGATAACTGAGTCTAATACAGACGTTTTGTGACAGCTGGATAAATATATTTGCAGTTAACCGTTCAGATGGACCCAGACATGCATCACAATAGCGGATGTTCACAGGGACCCAAGACGCAGTGTGAACATACCCTTAGAGCATTAAAAATAACATCCAGTTTTACTTCAGATCAACAAGGAGAAACTGCAAAGAGAAGGGAAAGAAACTAATAATTTTTATTTTTCAGTTACTCATTCAAAACACAAAGTCTGACTGTATCGTCATAGCTTTACATTCTGTGTTCCTCTTTAAAGCTCCATAGCCGCCTTATTCTAGCAGTTAGCAGGTGTTTCAGCACCTTCCCTATGACATATCAACATGAAATTTTCTATATATAATGAATGTCAAGGTAAGGATTGTAATTTTTTGTAAATGATTGAAAGAAAAGCTTTTGTGAGACAATTGCAAATTGTGAGAATCAAAATATTCAACAGTCATCAAGGAAAATGTCATTATTATAACCTTGTGGTACCAGAAACCGATATTAACAGGAGAGCCACCGATTGTGCTGTAGAATGAATATGGAAAGGGGAGGTTACAGGATGTCCTACACGCCACAAAAAATTAGAGGGAAAAAAGGAAGATGATAACCTGATATGCTGGCGCAAAAAAATAAAAAATAAAATTGAGTCAGAATTAGAATCATTGATTACAGAGAGTATAAACATTCATACTGTATTAGCTCCAAAGAGATTATAAATTTAACATTACAGGTGTAGAGGTTTTTGTTTTATAAGCTTGGTCCACCAATGAAGAGGATCAGTCGGAGATGTATAGTAGTATCACCTACTCCTAATCGCCCCCTTTCAAATCCTTTCCCATTTCCTCTTTCCTGCTCTTGACATTCATCACTTCACATTCTGCTGCCGATTACTATCAGTTCAGGTCTCCTGAACTGCCCTTTCTTTCCTTAGGGTATGTTCACACGGCGTAATTGCGGCACGTACAGTATGCGGCGCAATACGCCGAGTGTTTTGGGAGTTGTGCTGCTCAGCGCGTACTCCCGAAGCACGGGGGCCGGCAGCCTGCTGGCCCCATTGACCTGCATTACTCATGGTGCGTATTTGCCGCAAATAATTAAAATGTCACTTATGTCCCCGCACGTACAATACGATCGTATTGTACGTGCGGGGACAAGGCGTAATCCATAGTTCTCTATGAGAGCTATGGATTACTGTAATTGCGGCACCCATCTCGCTACGTATTAAGCAAAATACGCTCGCAATTACGCCTCAAAATAAGCCGTGTGAACATACCCTTAATGTTAAAGATTCCAGCAGGAAAGAGGTTGTACATGGTAGGGTAAAGAGGGAGGAAAGCACACAGTCTGAAGGAGGAGAGATCACACAGTCTGAATCAAGTGTAGTGAATAGAAGAATTCTGTGTGGAATCTGCAGGGTAAGAGGGGTAGTGAGCACACAGCAAAATCAGTGTAAATAGAGTAGATTTGCATGGCAGCAAGAGATCACACACTGACAGCAACAGTTTAATGAAGAGAAAAAACCTTGCAAAATCTGTAGAGTAGGGGGTTAGTGACTAAGCTGGGAAGTGGAAATGACTCTGTATATGTGTTTGGAGAAAGCAGCTCAATAATGAGGCATTACATGTTTTTGGGGTGAACATGCCCAGTAATAGAAAAATCTTAAAATAACTGCAGGCTATAAATTGCATATTGGAGGGAGGTGGCGGTTCTGAAAATGAATAAAAGAATGAAGGCTGCTGCAACTTAATACAGAATAAGCACAAACATATAAACACTTCTTAAATATTTTTTTTCCTTGTTCAATGTGTCTAAAATCTTAAAGGGGTTGTCTTACCACAGTGATTAGCTTTAAACATGTTACCAAATGCATTGCTGTTCTGATTCTGCTTTGTTAAGAAGATAGTGAAGATTTTCTGTCCTGCTCGTTTACACCAGCTTCCCTAGGTTACCAACAACCTCTCTCTGCTCTCATTGCTTTAGCTGCCCTGTCTAACCATGGTAACTCACTCCCTGCTGATTGATATCTCCAGATCAGCAGCTTGTTTTTCTGTGTTACTGACAAACTTTAACCCATTAGAGCTCTTTAGCCTTGTGCACTGCAACATGGTGAGAAAACTCCTTTAAAAGGATTTGTTGTTTTTTCTTTTGCAGAGATAAAGTGATACCTGAACGTGTTGAAAAGTACTGTATCCAGTTTATGTATATGGCTGAAAAGGCTAATGTACTGTATAGTGAACAGGTTTGTATCCCTTTAAGTCTACATATTTCTTTTCAGTTAAGACATGAATTTTTTTATAAAATAACGGTCTTCCCATTACTTACATCGTTTTGCCTTTTTTTTTTTTTTTAGTTTTTAATAGATGTTGTTGCCAACAAGCCGGTAAAATTGATTCCACTCCCAAACCCTTCCACACCTACAGTGTCTAATGTGAAAGCTGAAGCCAGCCGCACTTTAATCAAGGCTCTCTGGCTTAAAACTGTGGTAAAGATGTGGTATTTTATTTATGCATATAGTTTTCTGTATTTTACATCTGAATTATTGGATAGTTTTAAAGAAAAAAATGTACACATTATAGTTGAGATGCTCCAGAAGACTTAAAATATGTTACTTACACTGATATCTTTTAGATCTACACAGCAAAATAAAATTGTGCACATGTAATAGTAAAAAATCTGATTATGCGCATCTTTATTCATGTATGTTTAGCTTTAAAAAAGTGGTCCGGCAAACTGCAAAAAATTCTTACTTGGCTTGCCTAAGCCTGTATTTATCTCCCAGTATTAGTGCTTTTCCTATACTGCATGTAGCCTCCCTTATCCGCCATTGAGTGGCAGCGTTTCCCGTTTAAACGCAGTTTCACTTTAGACTGTAAAATTACAGGCCCCAGGATTTTTTGTTGTTTGTCGTTTTCATTCCAAACCTCAGTCTCAGAGCACACCCCGTTTTCTCCCTTTTGATGCAAGGTAGGACCAAAGGTACGTGTCTTTTAAAGACTGCTCTGAAAAAAGGCAAATTCTTTTGGTCACCTGATCTCCAGGTTCCACACACACAACCACTGAGCTTCCAGTCATCAAAAGCTGTGCAGTACTACAGTCAACCTACAGAACTTTTACTAAAAAAATTACAAAGGATCCTGTCTATGTGAATTAGATTATTTAGCAAATATTCAAGTTATTGTGTTGTAGAGGTAATTTATAAAATTCTGTTTATGAAGTGAGATAGCAGGTGTGTTTGCTGAAACTAAACGACTCCTGCAGTTTTAGTTTCAGGCACCATTCAATAGCACGAACTGTAATCTAATTACAGCACTCTACCAACTCATGTTGCATATATACGCGGATATACTGAGCTCTATGATAGAAAGGTTTATATGATTTCGAGCAAGATTTCTTAGTAAAAATCAGTAAATCTTAACCGCATTCCTCAGAAAGGCTCCTGATTACCCAACCCACACCTCGTGATTTGACATGGTTTCCTGTATCCGTGTGTATGGAGTAGACTGTCCTAAATCTGTGTGGGTGGGGTATTTGGGATCTCTGCTAAGAGTGTTTTAAGGATTTACTCAGAAATCTTTCTCCAAATCATATAAACCTGCAGAGCTCAATATCGCTTCATCTGTCGAATGCCACTTTTAGATTGTTCAGCATAAATCACCTGACAGCTTCAATTTGACTTAGACTATCAGAATTTGATCAGATACCACCATTTAAGAATGTTTATGCATTAAATAGGCATCCTCAAACAGCGGCCCTCCAGCTGTTGGGAAACTACATCTCCCATCATGCATTTATATAATCTATAACAGTGGGGCTGATGGGAGTTGTAGTTTCCCAACAGCTGGAGGGCCGCTGTTTGAGGATGCCTACATTAGAATATTGTGATCATGTTCCTGCAACAGAAAATTACTTAAGTTTCATTTAAGATTCTTAAAACGTTTGACTATCTTCTTAGGATGAACACTGTAATTTGGCTGGAACTGACTTGAAAGGGAAGATCATTGCACAGATATGCTCTCTGGAGACTGCAGAAGAAATACCATGTTTCCAGTCTAATACAGATATTCTGGAATTCCCTTTTAACAATGGATCTGCTGACATCCGTGTGGGTAATCTTTTACCTGATATATAATTATATGAGCAGAAATAACAATACCTGTAGTGATTATGTGGGTTGTTCACTGAATTAACAGGGTAATTCTTTCAGTTAAAGGCAATGGAGTAAACGTAGAATGTCTGATTTCTTATTTTTAGAACCTGAAGGAGTTGTCCCATAATGACAAGATATCGCCTATCCACAGAATAGTTGATAAGTGTTTGACTGTTCGGGGAGTAGGGGGACGACACCACTGGGACCCATGCCAGTCACGATTGGACCCACTTATAATTAAGTAGTTGTCACTTATCCTATGGATAGGTGATAACTTATACGTTTGTATAAAAAATATTTTCTGGTTGGTTACTTCTGCCGAATCATATGTGACGCAAGATTGGACCTGGTTCACATCTGTAACAGAGGTTTCGTTCAGAACCTCTGTCACAGAGCTGGAAAACTGAGGCCACAGGATCAGTTCATTATGGACACCCACGTCCTATTGTAATTAATAGGGTCCATCGGGTATCTGCCGTGCTGTCCGTCGTTAAGATGGAAAAAATAGCACAGCAATGGATCCTGTGGCTTCAGTTTTTTACCTCTGCAACGGAAGTGTTTATCTTACAGGAAAGGGGATTTTTATTTTACGCACTAAAATAATATTTGTTAATATTGGCTAATATTTGTCTTGATGCCAAATTGTAGAAATACAATTAAATTACAAACAATTTTAGTAGCTTACACTACTCCCAAAAAGTTAGGAATATTTGGCTTTTCGGGGGAAATTTATGGAAAACTTAAAAAGGTCTTGCTACAGTGATATTTTATAGTAGACCATTTAAATTATAGCAAGCAATGTTGATTTTCTCAACTCAATTTAATGAAACAAAAGCCAACAACAGTGGAGGGTATACACCCTCAAATGTCAGTGTCTCAATAACGTGTCATCTTGACAACCATGCCTCATGCTCTTCACAAATCGAGTTATTGACTGCTGAGACATGGCATCCCACTGTTCTTGAAGGCCATCCCTCAGGTCATTGAGGTTCAAGGGTACAGAGTTACAAGCTTCTACATGGCAACTGCGCTGATCCCACAGGTTTTCTAGAGGTTCAGGTCTGGAAAAAGTGCAGGCCTCTCCATTTGAGGTACCCTAGTCTCCAACAGTCGTTCCCTAATGATGTGACCTCGATGAGTTGGAGCATTGTCGTCCATGAAGATGAAATTAACCCTGTGTTCAATTAACCCTGTTCATGCAGAGGCACAATGACTGGATTATTGATGATGTTCAAGTAGTAGAAGAATGTCACTGTACCCCAAAGTGTAGGGCAGTTCTGTATTGACTAGACACACCTGCCCACACTGTAACACTACCACCAAAGGTTCGTCGGATGAGGACAGTGGCTGATACATAGCGCTCTCCTTGACCTCTCCAGCATCGTTGGCAGCCATTGATTATGCTCATAGTGAATAGACTTTCATCACTGAACAGCACTGAGGACCTCTGGTCCCTTGTTCACACTGAAGCAGTCATCCGTATGTGATGTAGCCAAAGGACGTCCACTTCTTTGCCTTTCTGTGACTCTTCCAGTCTCTCTGTATCTCTGTTGCAACCTGCTGATGACACTCAGTGGCCACTTCTTTATGAGAATATCCTGCTTGAAGCCTCACAATGGTGAGGTACTGTTCATGAGCTGTAAGATATTGTCTTGGTCTTGTGATGTCAAAATGTGAACAGCATGATGAGGAGGATTGTTTAAATACCAATTCAAATTGATCCCCTAAATGTATTGGGCGATTCAGGGATCAAACACCTGTTGTGAATTTTGCCATTAAGCTCCTTGTTAGAGATCAGCAAATTATGCAAAAAGTACTGAAGCATTTGGGTATGTGCACTGACTGGTCTCATTTAGTGCTTTAAAAAAAAAAATTCAAGAAATATTATGTTCATCCTGAAATTTCAAACAAAAGGCAAATATCTCTAACTTTTTGTTCATAGTGTATATCTGGGGTCAGGCAGTAAATGCCTATGATTTTAAAGCCGTTTTTACTGGGTTTTTGCGTCTCATGTTTTTGAAATTATATTTTACAACTCCATGTAGAAAAACGCTGCAAAAAAACACAATCTGTTTATGTAAATATATATTTTTAAATCCTAATGTATATGTAAGTAATACAAATTAGTTGAAATGTTCATCTTCAATTTGCTAATTACAGAACCTAATTCTTGCTGAAAACAGCCCAGGAACAGATAGCACAGAGTACAAGATTATGTTTTCACTTGTTTGCCAAAGCAAGGAAAAAGTGGATATAGAGCCTTATTTTCTACCTTTCATGTTTTACAATGGTAATGTGAAACCTCAATTTCTTATTTTTGCTTTTTCAGTTCAATGCTTACAGGATGTTCTTTGCTACAACGTGTAAATTTACATATCATCTGTCTGAATTATTGCATTAACGTGTGAAAAATAAATGTATGCAGAATGACACAGCAATTAAATTACAGGCTATTAGATCCTTTTCCCTAAGGTTTATTTAAATTTAACTTACTGATACATGTGTTCTTATTCTTATTGCTATCCCCTTGTCGAGATTTCTTCATCATGTATATAAAAGTTAGCGGGTCAGTGGGAGCAGTGAAATTATGCTGATAATATTGCATTAAAACTTTAGTGTAGGTTCAGCAAAGATGATCTTACATTTTAATGAGTATATCCTAATTTGTATCTGTCAGCTATCCTCAGGGTCGGTGGTAGATGTGTGTATGTTGGGATTTGGCCACAAGTGTCTGTGTTCTGCACTTTCACTAAATTAAAGCTGTTCTCATAGGTAGCCCCAGTTCTCTGTTCTAACATGTAGCCCCGTCTTAAAGGGGTTGTCTCATTACATCGATTCATCTCACCTCAGTCCTGTTTTCTTGGTTTGATTTTAAATTCAGGGGTGTGTTTACTGTCTTCTACTAGGCTGCAGTAGAAGCCAGGTCTGTAGCTATAGCGACCAGTGCTGGCAGCCTATCAGGAGAGAGTAAACAGGTCTGTAGCTATAGCGACCTGAGAAGCTGATGCAGTCCATACATGAGGGGATATCCAGGAATAGGTAGGACAATATTAAAGGGGTTGTATCATTTCATTAAATGGTCTTCAGAATAAGGGGACAGTGAATACAAGCAACTTTGCAATTAGATGTAATTAGCAAAGCTGTCTTGTATTCACAGTTTTCCTTCTCTTCTGTTTCTGTTTACACTGATCTTAAGTCCTGGTCGGATCCCTCCTCCTTGCACTTCACTAGCTGAGATCTCATTTACATTCTGTTCAGTCCCTGGTCATATTCACGGAGCTTGCATTCCTGCCTTTCACTCAAAGTAAGGGACCGGCACATTTTCACTCTGCACAGCCAGAAGAAACAGAATAACATTGCAGGGCTTCTGCAATCAGGAAACACAATTGTGTGTCGATCCCTGCCTCTCCTGCATAGAAGGGAGATCTGTGCCGTTCATAGAAAGCTGGATTCAACTGTAACAAATCTCCATCTGTGAGAGGAGAAGATATCAGTGCTCAGTCTAGATTGAATGCAGCCTGTGGTATGTATACAGCCAGGGCCGTCTTAACAGCACTATGGGCCCCTGGGCAGAGAGGTGTACTGGGGCCCCTCCTCCCCTCACACCCCCCTCCTCCAAACCCCACCCCACCTCCAAAAAAATAAACTACTCAAAGAAACAAATATAAACATTACCAGCTCAGGTCACCATTACATGACAGAGACCACAGCACTAATCGAATATAATCGAGTAGCAAAATAACCCCTGACACCAGGGACTCACCGGAGACGTCCTGTCTGATCAGTCGTTCTCTGAATCGTTCTTTTTCCCTTTTCCTTTCCGCCATAACCACTTCTCCCGGCCGCCACTCGTCCCTGCAGAATGTAACGCAAAAACATCTTAGAATCCTCACTTTATCAGCACTTCACCACCTATTCCTAACTCTGTTATGGGCGCCCCACATCTAGTAAGTAGGTAGTAATGTTGCCCAACATTAAGTAGGTAGGTTTACAGGCCCACTGTAGATAGATATGCTGTCCCCTGTACGTAGGTTTATAGCCCCCCTGTAGATTGTAGGCCCCCTGTAATATCTCCCCCATAGAGTGTAGGCCCCTCCTGTATTATCCCCATATAGATAGGGCCAGTAATTAGGGCAGGCAGGGCCAGTATATAGCCAGGCAGGGCCAGTAATTAGGGCAGGCAGGGCCAGTATATAGCTAGGCAGGACCGGTATATAGGCAGGCAGGGCAGTATATTGGTAGGCAGGGCAGTATATAGCCAGGCAGGGCAGTATATAGCCAGGCAGGGCAGTATATTGGTAGGCAGGGCAGTATATTGGTAGGCAGGGCAGTATATAGCCAGGCAGGGCAGTATATTGGTAGGCAGGGCAGTATATTGGTAGGCAGGGCCAGTAGTTTAAAAAAAAAAATATATATATATTACTCACCTGATTTCCCTCCTCTTCTCCCCGTCCGGAGCCGGTGGCCGCTCACAGCAAAGTGCGGGGCCGCGGAGCAGGCGCGCAATGACGTCATTACATCGCGCGCTTGCCCCGCGGCCTCCTGGGAGCTGAACAGCTGGGATCAGAAGATCCCGGTTGTTCTGCGTCGGCCGCTGCTTGCACTGCGCGGTGCAGGCGGCGGCCGTGATGGCTGCATGGCTGGGTCTGTGACCCGGCCAAGCAGCCGTGTGATGAGGGGGGACCTGCGCCACAGACCGTCGCTGGTACTCGGGGCCCGCCAGGGGGAAACTCCAGCCTCCCCCGGCGACGCTCCGAGCCGGCGCTGCGGCCTGAATCACAGCTGCCCCCGGGCAGAGCCTGGCTGTCGCTCCACTGGGCACGGTAGGCGGCTGCCTGGGAGGGCCCCCTGAGGCTGTGGGGCCCCCGGGCAATGGCCTACCTAGCCCAATGGAAGAGCCGGCTCTGGATACAGCTCTTACACAACACGACTGCATATGGCAAGACACAGCGACATGTGGACTCAGAGCGGGGGGGATGGGGAGGCTCGGGAGACAGCATGGACAGTGAAGGGGGGATGATGTCACCCAGCTGGGAGAGGAAGAAACACCTGCATTTCTAGAGTTGAGAAGTTGAGGGCAGTATGAATCAGCTGAACTAAGGAAGCGATACATCCCCTTTAATGGACAGATATTGCAAAGTGACTTGTTTTTGCAAGATCTTTAACATAAAAAACAATCCTTGTAGTGAGACAACTTTAAAGGGGCTTACAATATTTGAATTATTTTTTTTTTAATTATCTTAACAAAGAAATGGGTGCAGTACCAGACACAGCCCACAGACAAGTGTGTTTTTCTATTCCCAAGCAACCCTTGTAATGTTGCCGTTTAGGTTGCCGCCCACATAATATTACTTTTAAAATATATGTGACTGCAGTGTATATATAACTTATCACCGCAAGTGACAGACGCAGCAAAGATGGAATGACTTTGCCCTGCCGTTAGGACAGAGTTTTCTCTCCTAGACGGGCTTTACCCCTACTTCAGACATTGCACAGGTTAGTTATTAGAGTCCGGTTTACAGCTGCATTAGTCCACTGCACTGATCTTTTTTGCCACATTCTTAAGATAGTTATTTTGGTAGCAGGGACTTGGACAATCAAGCCAAATTCAAAAAGTTTGCTTCTCTCCCCAGTTGCAGAATAATTTTGGCAGACGTATAGTTGCAATTTTGCCCCATGATAATAAGAGAGGAAATTGAGGGTGATCAGTGTCAAATCCTTTTAATTGTTGAATTGGGCCACTAATTCAAGCCTTTTGTCTTAGGGTGCTTTCACAGAGTGCGTTTTTGATGCGTTTTTTCAATGCGTTTTTTGTGCAGGAAGGCACTGCAATTAATGCTGTACATTGCTGCGCAAAATTCGTGATATTTACCACGATTTTTGCCACAATTTCTGTGCAGCAATGTACAGCATTAATTGCCGTGCCTTCCTGCACAAAAAAACGCATTGAAAAAAATGCATCAAAAATGCACTGTGTGAAAGCAAACTTACAAGCTTAATGTCTGTAAGAGGGCTGTACAAGGAAGGCTTTACTTAGCTTGTGGTTGCTATGTTCCTTGTCAGTTGACAAGAAGTAGATTTGACTGTGGTTATTATGCATGCCAATTTTGTTCTCTTTTTCCCAGTTCTTTGTATAGTATGATATGTTTATATGTTGTAGTGCTCTGTAGCCTTTGAAAGGACACATAACTTTTACTTTCTTTTAAGATGTTAAAAAGCAGCAGCAGATGGCACAGCTTACCAAGACAAAAGACAAGCTAATGGAAACGATTAAGACTTATAAATCTTTATTTTGTGCAACAAATCAACTAATCAAAGAAATGAAAAGTAAGTTTCTGCAATGTTTTATACAGATTTAGCTTATTCCTGTACAGTTAAAAAGAAAGCTGCTCCTAGGAAATTTGCAAGACAATGGCGATTTAGGTTTTTAGGCCAAAGAAATTGACAGTAAGGGAGACATGTATGATCGGGTTTTTCACCCTTTTCTGGCGTACAATGCACCAAAGTGAGCCGGCTACGATGTGTAATGCACCTAATTAATGTATTAGGCGCATTATTTGTAAGACTCGACACTTTCTAATGCGCTGAACATGAGGGGGCATTTTGGAGGTGTTCTGGTGGCGTGTCGCACCACACTGATAATATTAGACACATATATGAATGTGGTTCGGCAAAACTAGTCGCATTACTGCTCGGACAGGCAGACCTATTTCAATGTTCAGGAAGGGAAGATCTCTCATTAGGGAGAGCACCGAACGAACGGCTTGTAGAGTTTTTGTTTTGCCTTTTCGCCCCCTACTTAGCATCTGCATATCACAAGGCATTATGGGAAAGGGGCTGAGAAGCCCACAGCGCCCTCTGTTGGTTGTAACAAATCCTCAATTTGCTTTTGACCCACCGAGTCTTGAGAAAGCAAAAAGGATTTTTTAGCCAAGCCAGTATCTCTCATCTACAGACAACGCTGTTTCGGGATTTTTGTCCCTCTTCAGTGCAGACTAGAGAAGATACTGGCTGGCTGTGTGGGAGGCATCGGGTAGCTCAGGAAGGGAAGATCTCTCCTTAGGGAGAGCACTGAACGAACGGCTTGTAGAGTTTTTGTTTTGCCTTTTCGCCCTCTACTTAGCATCTATTTCAATGTTGTCTGCCTGAGCCTGAGGAGTCAAAGTGGAGCTAGATTTGCTGTTAGGAAAAAAATGTCCCTTATTTCTCAACTTACACCAGTACAATAATAAAAAGTAATTTCGGATAATTATCAGACTATAAAATTAAATTATTTAACTTTAATAAAAAAAGTTATATAACATTAATATAAAAATATATAATAACCCAAAAATATTAAAATATCTCCTATAAAAAGCATTTAAATTTAATAGAATCTAAAATTAATTTTACTCACTGATGATCAGATTTTTAAATTTTTATTTTTACTACATTAAATTTGAAATGTATTTTTGCTGCTCTCACACTTTATTCTACATACAGCAAAAGCCAGCACAGCACAGGATCTGCTGGGACCTATGGTCCACCAAGCAAGATCTGTACCATAGTTTCTATTCACTGACATGCTATTCTAATGACTTTTCTTTTATTTCCAGCCTTTATACATGTTAGGCGCATTACTAATGCACCTAAGTTTCGTAATGCGCCTAACACATAAGCAAGGCGCGTCAAACTTTACACACCATTTATGAACGCACAAAAAACACTTTCATACATCAGGCGCATTATACACTGGAAAAAAGATGAGAAAATGAACTTCAATGCGCCTTCCTTCATACATGTCGCCCTAATTGTTGTATATTTTCTTACCATTTAACCATCTACCTGTTACAACCTATAGTGGGCAGGTAAGAAGAAGTGGAATAATTTAGTCCCCAAACCGAAAAAAAACTTTACTCCGTTCCTTTGGATCCCTGTCTATTCATTGGGCCTCTCTGTGTATGCTTACGTGGTGTTCATAATGATGAAGCACCAGGTTAATGTGTCAGCCTTTTTTGGGAGTGATGTCCCCATGGATAGATAATTTTGTGGAGCTATGAAGAATCAGGCTATGGATGTTATTTTTAATATTCTGAGTGTTAAAAAAAAATCTCAAAGTATCCCCATAAAAAACATTATTTTTGTCTCATGTACATGTATGCTAAGAGAGCTTGTTGCAGTAATATATGTGACTGTCTGCTGCAAGCTCCAATCAGACGAATAAAAGTGCTTCCTGCGGAAACAACTATGTTAATAGAACTGCTTTACATTGCAGAAATTTCTGCAAAAAATCTCTTGTGGATAGACATATCTTTGGTATTAAGAGAATACATAGGTCTAAGGCTATGTTCACACGGCTTATTTCGGGGCGTATTTACGGACGATTTTACATCCGCAAATACGTCCAGAAATACGTTTTCAAATAATGAACAATTAGATTAGCATTGATTCCAATGTAAAATACGCCTCGTCGTTCACACGATGCGTATTTTCCCGACGTATTTGCGGGCGTAAATACGTCCGTAAATACGATCGTAAAATTAAGGCTATGTTCACACGGCTTAATATGGGACATAATTACGCGCGTGATTACGTCCATAAAATACGTCCTTAGTACGTTCGGTGCTGCTCCCGGAATTACGGACCGAAAAACGCTTCGGGGATGTAATTATTGCACGCGTATTGCACGCGTATTTACGACCGTAATTCAGTCGCGTATTTCTGCTAGGCAACCAATAAACACAGTAGTATTTTTCAAAGTGAACCATCAGCACCCATATTTTTCTTTGAAGATATTGAAGATCCTGCCAACTCCGGCTGTTGCTGTCTTCTCCACAAGGGGACTTCTGGTTCTGCCGCACACAGATCCTGCCAACTCCGGCTGTTGCTGTCTTCTCCACACCATTTTAAAAAATATATTCAATATACTGCTGAATTTTTATAACAATAAAATTGAATTAATTTTGAAAAAGTCGTTTGTTTAAAAACTGCTTAGCAGTAACGACACATTGCTAAAATTTGATTTGTACTGTGTGTATGTTCCCACGGCGTCTTTGTTCCGTGAGAATAAATGTTGTCATGTTTTCATAGCATATGGAATATGCATGTACATATTACTTTACCATATTTTCACATGGACCAAAGACGCCGTGGGAACATACCCACAGCACTAACCAAGTTCATGATTTGTGGTGCAATGCAAATATGTTAAAATATTATTTGCAATTATCATAACCTGAAAAAAACATAAATCAATTTACAATTTAAAAACATGCTGCAGTATATTTGTTTTACTTTTTTTTTCTACAATTTTCAAACCATATTGCATTACCAGCAGCATCAAGCAGATATATTCAAATTTAACTGCAGGTAATGCAATATATTTTGATGTTAGGGTACTAAAATTACATGCATTTTCACGTATAAAAAAAATTACATGCACATAAAAAAGTAGAGGTCCAATATGCTTGTTATTTACAAAAAAGTAATGACAATGCAAACAACAAGCATATGGCAGAATGCACAGTATAAAAAATGACATCCACATTTCTAAAAAATCCTAAAGTAAATGACATGTCACTACTTAACATGCACATTACATACAGTTCATATTTAATTACATTAATTAAAAACATTCCATAACACTTTTATGTAATCACAGTAGAGACATGTCACTTACTAAATAATCATTAACATTTAGAAATCTGCTTCTACATACATGTTCTACTACACATACAATTCAGCTAAATTGCAAACATAGCATGAAAATGTGGCCTGCTGCCTGCTAGCCCCCTCTCCCCTCCTCCATGCACAAAAGCTCAACACGGTATAATTGCGGGTGTACTGTACACCCTGCATTTATGCCATGTGAACATAGCCACTGCATTAAAACTTACCTCCGATATGAGGGCACCCACATCTAGCCGCATCCGTTGGTATGGCGCAATTCCCCGGGACCTGCTGCTGGTCATTCTGCTGCTTGCCTCTATGTTCATGACACTGGCTTAATTCTGAATATTATCTGCAAAAATCAGATTCAAGCATAGTCCCTCCCCAAAAATTGATACAAAACCAGACAGTCTTGGCTAGAGACTGTGAACTCTATTTGACCCTCTGAACGTATTTGCAGCGTAATTACGCTTCAAATACGCGTCACAAAAGTGTGGCACTGATTTTCATGACGTAAATACGTTCCCCATTATTTTCTATGGGGATAGAAGGCATAATTACGTCGCAAATACGGCTCAATATTTGACAGGGGACTTGATTTTGCGATCGTAATTACGCTGTGAAAACGCAGCGTAATTACGACATGTAAATACGCCTCGTGTGAACAAGGAGATGTATTTTACATTGCAATCAATTGAATATCCCCTGACCATTATTTTAGGCGTATTTAGGGACGTAATTACGGACGTAATCACGCGCGTAATTACGTCCCATTTTAAGCCGTGTGAACATAGCCTAAGTCCCCTGTCACTTATTGAGGCGTATTTCGCAACGTAAATCCCCATAGTAAAGAATGGGGATTGTATTTACGACGCGAAATACGCGCCATACTTTGTGACACGTATTTGAAACGTATTTCGGGACGTATTTGCGGACGTAAATACGTCCGTAAATACGACCGTAAATACGCCCCGAAATAAGCCGTGTGAACATAGCCTTATTTCAGGACGTATTTACGGACGTATTTACGTCCGCAAATACGTCCCGAAATACGTTTCAAATACGTGTCACAAAGTGTGGCACATATTTCGCGTCGTAAATACATTCCCCACTCTTTACTATAGGGATTTACGTTGCAATATGCCTCAATAAGTGACAGGGGACTTAATTTTACGATCGTATTTACGGACGCATTTGCGTCTGCAAATACGTCGCGAAAATACGCCTCGTGTGAACGACGAGGCGTATTTTACATTGGAATCAATGCTAATCTAAGGCTATGTTCACACGGCTTATTTCGGGGCGTATTTACGGACGTATTTACGTCCGCAAATACGTCCCGAAATACGTTTCAAATAATGAACAATTAGATTAGCATTGATTCCAATGTAAAATACGCCTTGTCATTCACACGAGGCGTATTTTCGCGACGTATTTACGGGCGTAAATATGATCGTAAAATTAAGTCCCCTGTCACTTATTGAGGCGTATTTTGCAATGTAAATCCCCAAAGTAAAGAATGGGGAATGTATTTACGACTCGAAATATGTGCCACACTTAGTGACACGTATTTGAAACGTATTTCGGGACGTATTTGCGGACGTAAATACGTCCGTAAATACGCCCCGAAATAAGCCGTGTGAACATAGCCTAATTGTTCATTATTTTAAACGTATTTCGGGCCGTGTTTGCGGACGTAAATACGTCCCGAAATAAGCCGTGTGAACATAGCCTAAGGCTATGTTTACACGGCTTATTTCGGGGCGTATTTACGGACGTATTTACTTCCACAAATACGGCCCGAAATACGTTTCAAATACGTGTCACAGAGTGTGGCGCGTATTTCGCGTCGTAAATACAATTCCCATTCTTTACTATGGAGATTTACGTTGCGAAATACGCCTCAATAAGTGACAGGGGACTTAATTTTACGATCGTATTTACGGACATATTTACACCCGCAAATACGTCGCGAAAACACGCCTTGTGTGAACGACGAGGCGTATTTTACATTGGAATCAATGCTAATCTAATTGTTCATTATTTGACACGTATGTCGGGACGTATTTGCGGACGTAATTACGTCCGTAAATACGCCCCGAAATAAGCCGTGTGAACATAGCCTAAGGGTACTTTTACATGGTGTAACTTTCACACACCTTCCGGCAATGGTTCTGTGTTAGAATACATGTGGGAAAGGTATTACACATCCCATTGTTTTAAAGGGAGTACTAGCCAAGGTTTACATTGATCTGTGGCACATGTTTTTTTTTTTTATGCCAATTTCTTATACTGTATATATAAAAAAAAATGTATGTCACTTTGTTGCATTTGGATATGGAATACGCATTGGGAGCTCATGCAGAAATCTGATTAAACGGTGACACACAAAGGAAATCCAAACACCTATGCAAATTAAAAACCGCAACAGAAACACTGAAGTTTTGAGTCTTTCCATTGATTCCTATCGGGATCTACAGCATTGAATATGCTTCAAAATTTGACATGACACTTTTTTCAGCGCACAAAACAGCGTCCAGAGAAGTGCGAACTCGTTTGTGAACCACAACTCTGTTTTCCAAAGGAATAAATGAAAATGAACTGGGGGAGTTTTTTAGGCTTTATGATGCTGTTTTGGACGAGGAATCTGCAGTGTGTACATACCCTAAGAGTTAATTCATAAGATCCATGTTTATAAAATTGTCAGTGTGATTAAAAATCTCATTATCATTTATTAGCTCAGTCAGAAGAAGCCAAGGCTAAAGAAACACACATAAAGAATGAATTGAGGAAAAAGAAACTTGATTTGCCTCAGAAAAATCAGGTAACTACAAATGTCAGGTCATCTAAATATACATACAACAGTATATAAATGTATGTATAATTGCCACATACTAAAATGTCCTTATAAAATTTGTCTTTATTTTCTAATCTTGCAGATGGAACACATTAATAATCTTTTAAGCAAAAGGATGGCACTAGCACAGACCTTGTTTAATCAGCCAAGACGGAAATGTTCTCTGGCCCTTTTTCCAAAGAGTGGAAAAGATGTCTTAGGAAAGGTGAGGTTTACCTATTTTAGGTTTATGATTTCATGTACACAATATCTTCTAACATATGTGGACATATCACATTTCATTCCAGAAACAAGAGCATTAGGCCCTACTTTGTGACTTTAAAGGAAATCTGTCAGGTCCCTTATTCTGCCCTCAGTAAGGGCAGTAGTGATAGACCTGCTATCTCCAGAGCATTGCTGTAATCTAGAGCTACTGCAGATAACTTTAGTTCCTGTTTGAGCAGTATGCAGCTCATGCTAGCAGAGATGAGTCCTGCATGTACATGAGCTGCCAGTTTACCCTGCCTCCCTGCTAGAAAACGGTCTTTCGGGGCACGTCTAGCGGTGGCTCATTAATATTGTGGCCTCATCTCTGCTAGCATTGGCTGCCCTCTGTAGAAATGTGGACCAAAGTTTTCAGCAAAATTTCTAGATTATAGTAGAAGTGACACGTCTGCTGGAACAGTGGATCTGCCACTACCATACGCTGCCCTCAATGAGGGCAGTTTAACCCCTTAAGGCCTCAGTCATTTTTGGATTTTTGTTTTTTCCCTCCCCAAGAGCCATAACTTTTTTTTATTTTCTTCCGTCTACATATAAGGGCTTATTTTTTGCGGAACAAGATGTACTCTCTAATGTTGTCATTCACTTTACCATACAATATATTGGGAAAGCGTAAAAAAAATGTAAGTGGATTAAAAAAACTTTTTTTTTTTTTTTTTTTTTTTTTTTTTTTACCGCGTTCACTAATTGGCATGAATGATGTTTTATCTGTAGGTTGATATAATTCTGGCAATACCAAATATGTAGGATTTTTGCTATGTGATAGCATGATAAAAAAAAATTCCAAGCCTCTATTTTTAAAATTTTCTCTGCAGTGACATTTTCTGAGACCAGTAACTTTTTTGTACTTTCACCTATGGACCTGAGTGAGGGTGCATCTTTTGCAAACTGAAGTGTAATTTTATTGGTACCATTTAGTATGCATGCAACTTTTTGCAATCACTTTTGTTCCAATTTTTAGGGGACCTGAAATGACCACAAAACTACAACTTTGGTGTTTGAAATTGTTTTCATCTACTCTGCGTACGGGATAAATGATGTTCTAATTTAATAGATCAGACTTTTACAAACGCATTGATGCCCATTATGTGTAATTTTATTTTTTTTTATTTGTAAAATGGCAAAAGGGGGCAATTTGAGCTTTTAATATTTACATTTTTTTTTTCTTTAATTTAATACTAAGTCCCACTAGGGGGCACGATTGCTTGTGCTATATACGGCAGTACATCACAGTAGAAGGTGGGTCGCGATCGGCGGAAGGAACGGTGCACAATTAGACGCTGCAGTCATGATCGCCGCAGCATCTAAAGCATTAACAATAGGGATGGGAGGCGGTTCTTTACCTTGCTGTTAGTGGTGGTTGCCAGCTGTAACAGCCACCCCGTATGAAGGGGGCTTATCGCATGAGCCTGCTCCATACACTTGGATGTTCAGGAACGTCCAAATGCTTTAAAGGACATAACCGGGTCCCTTCAGAGCCTCTATTATAATTCTTCCCAAATGTGCTCAGTTGGATTGAGTTAAAGACTCAATGCAATCTATTCTAAAGTTTCCCCCACTTTAAAAATGTGGTCGTCTCATAGGTTCTTAAAGACATGGTTTGACCAGTTTAGTCACTGAGCACTTGAGTGAGTATGACGTATACTACCACCCGTGCTGTAGATTACATTGCAGTTGAGAGAGAGGTTTTAGGACCATAACAAGTTAACCTTTGAGGGGATTCCAACAGTTATGAAAATTCGATTCCCGCTCCCTGTTTCTTGCATCTATAGTCTTTTATTTTATTTTTTAGTGGTCAGTTACACAGTCATTCTTCAAGATTGTGTTTTTCCTCAAATGTTTTGTGTTCTTCACTGGGATTACAATTTGTGGTATTAGCAAATACTTCCTCCCTCCCTTCTGCAAATTAAGTCAAAAGGTTTTTCAAGCCTCTATACCTAGTTAAGGCTCTCCCAATTAACATAATTTAATTTCCACTTTCATCTACTACTTGTTGAAAAATGCAACTGATTCTGAGTGTTATTGTTGACTTCAGATTACATATGACGTTTAAATGAAATGTCTTAGTAGCCAATAAATTTTATTGTAGCTTGTCCGTGAGAGAAAATTGTTGCAAATACTGAATACAAGACCAATTGACAGAGTTTTATAATTAGCAAAACAGACTTTTACACTGTTTTGCATCTAGTCTGTCTTCCATTGCGTTGAACCCATGTTATAACGTTGGAGACACATATTTCACAATTAAAAAGTTTAGCACTATCTAATTTAAAACAGTTATGTGGTGCTGATCATTAACCCCTTCTGTGCCCTGCATCGCTAAACAGGACCAAAGCGTCTAAATTAATAGTGAACGTGGCCATGATCCATTGCGGCCCTCAACCGGCCTTTCCTGTGATTGCCGGGTGCTGATCGGTTGCCATTGTAGCCGGAGGCCTTTTGAAGGCCGTGGGCAAGGTGTAAATGGAGACCAACAAAAAAGCCTAAATATGGCAGCATAGTTGTTTAGGTCCTCTAGGGGGACTGAATATTTATGCTGACAAGTGAAAAAAATGAAATGTTCAAACCACCCACCTCCTATTTGCCATTTTACAAATGAAAAAATAAACATGTCACACATCATTGGTTTAGCCGCATTAAAAAAGGTCTGATTGATTAACCCCTTAACGACCTTGGGCGTATCAGTACGTCCCAAGGCCGCTAAGGGGCTTTGCAGGGGGATCGCTCCGCGACACCCAGCCCCCCCCCCCCCCCCACACACCACACACACAGCCGCCGGGTGTTAACGGCAAATCGCCGCTAACACCCGGCAGTAACAGCCATCTTTGCCGCGGCGTCTGAATTAACAGCAATCGGTGCCGCGCACCGATCGGTGCGGTGATCGGCATAAGCGCAGCTATGCTGCGCCGATCCGATCACCGGGCATTGTGGTGGGGAGCCTTGTGAAGGCTCCCGTCACTGACCCTGGCCATTTTGCCCCACTTCCGTCCGCAGACAGGAAGTGGGGAAACCGCCATCTTTGTACACCCAAATGCATTGCCTATGCAATGCATTAGGTTGTATTAACAATCGCGCCACCTAGTGGTCAAGTACCACAGGTGGCCTCAATGTTACAGTAAAAAAAAATAAAGTTTTAAAGTACAAAAAAATAAAAAAGTATTAAAAGTTCAAATCGCCCCCCTTTCCCCATTTTACAAATAAAATCATTAAAATAATAAAAAAAGTTACACATATTTGGTATCGCCGCGTCCGAAAAAGTCCGATCTATAAAAATATATAATCATTTATCCCTTACGCTGAACACCGTAGAAGAAAAAAAATTCCAAACGCCAATATTGCGTTTTTTGGTCATTTTACGTCACTCAAAAATGGAATAAAAAATGATCAAAAAAGTCGCATGCATTCCAAACTGCTAGCGATAAAAAGTACACTTCAGCCCGCAAAAAATGCCCCCTCACTGACGTCCGTAGGTGTTAGTACAAAAAAGTTATTGGTCGCACAAAATGGCGCCGTGGCGCAAATTTTAAAAAATAGAAAATGTTTGGAATTTTTTTACGGTACCAAAACATAACGGAAACCCTACATGTTTGGTATTGCCGGATGCGTAACAACCTGAAGAATACAGATAACACATTATATTTACCGAAGATTGAACGCCGTAAAAGCAAAACCCCCGCAAACATGGCGAAAATACATTTTTTTTCACAATTTGTCCCACTTGGAATTTTTTTGCGGTTTCCCAGTATATTCTATAGTATAGTGAATAACACCATTAGAAAGTACATCTTGTCCCGCAAAATAAAAGCCCTCATGTGTCTATGTAGGTGTAAAAATAAAGAAGTTATGGCTTACAGAAGGCGAGGAGGGAAAAACGAACGTGTCACCAAAAAAAAACGCCTGGTCCTTAAGGGGTTAAAAAACAACAAAATGTATCCCATAAAGTGAATACCGTAGAAGAAAAAAAATCCTAACACCAAAATTGTGGAGTTTTTGGGTCATTTTGTGTCCCAAAAAAATTGGAATAAAAAGTGATCAAAAAGTTGCATGTCTCCCAAAATAGTTCCAATAAAGTTCTAAAACATAAAAAAAAAAAATACAAATTTGGTATCACTTGAGCTGTACTGACCTGCAGAGTACAGAAAACATGTAATTTCTGCCAAACCATGAACTCAAAGAAATGTTACCCTCATAAAAATGGTGCAATTGCGTTTTTTTCCCCCTATATTTCTTGAGAAAAATAAGAAAGTTGCAGCTCTTGGAAGGCAGCGAGGAAGAAAAGGTCCTCTTAGGAATGGAGATTGGGTGAGGAGGTATCTTGAGATTAACTCCTTAACGACCGCGCACCATCTTTTGACGGCGGCCGGTGCGGGTCGTTCGTCTGCAGCGACGTCTTTTGGCGTCGCTGCAGACACCTGAGTTTGCGGCGCCGCAATTGCGCTGCGATCGGGGCTGTACCAAACAGCCCCGATCCCAGAGCATGTCCTGTGAGCATCGGGGAGCGGAGGGAACCTCTGCAGCCCGATGCTTTAACCCTTTGATTGCGGCGGTGCGTGAACGCAGCGCTATCAAAGGGTTTCCCCTGCTCTGTCGGGTGATCGGATCACCCGGTGACCCGACCGAGCTCGGGGAACGGCTGCACAGTCAGCTCTGGGGACCTTGAGTGGCCCCAGAGCTGTCGGTGTACTAAGCCAGTGACTAGGACACACATTGTGGTGTCCTAATCACTGCCTGTGTCAGACTGACACAGATTAGAATGTATTAGCATATTCATATATGCTAATACATTACCAAGTGTAAAAAAATAAAAAATGTAAAACAGTTCTCCCTTCAGGGGAATTAAAAAAAAAAAAACATAAAAAGTGTAAAAATAAAAAAAATAAATAATAAAATAAAAATAAATATTTAATAAAAATAATTGTGCATAAATTACACACACAAAAAAACCTACACATATTTGGTATCCACACGACCGTAATAACCTGTCAAATTAATCTAACAAGTTATTAAGTGTGAAATGTGAATGGTGTAAAAAAAAAAAAATACTGCAATTTTTTATAAGTGAACATAATCTATTCCCCCACAAAGTATAACTTGTCTCGAATAAAACGAGGCCTCATCCAACTGCCTCATTGAAAAAATTAAGTTACAACTGTTGAAACGCAAGGAGGCAAAAACTAAAGAAATGTTCTGGTCATTAACTACTTTTCAGGCGTTCGGCTTAAGGGGTTAAGGCAGAGATGTAGAAGGGGGACAGGTTATGGAGAGACTTGTTTGTTGTCGAGAGTAACATTAACTGAATTCCCTGGGCAATGGGTAACCAGCAAAATATTGGCACAGGAAAAGTGAGGAGAGAGGTGGGTCAGCCAGGCTTCAGAGTTGAGGATGGATTGAAGGGGAGCAAGAGTGGTAGATTGAAGGCCACAGAAAAGAGTGTTGCAGTAATCCAGGTGGGACATGATTAGGACATGAACAAGCATTTTTGCTCAGTCAAAGTCTAGAAAGGGAGGGAATTCGGGAAATATTTTTTAGGTGGAGGCAGCAGGAGGTGGTAAGGGCTTGGATGTGAGGGTTCCTGAAAAGGAGAGCATTAACATCCAGGCCAGAAATGTAGATTTCAGTCATCAACATACAAGTAGTACTGAAAACTATGTGATGCTGTGAGTTCACTGAGGCCAAGGGTATAGACCGAGAGAAGGGTAGTGGGCCCAGGATTGACCCCTCAGAGACACCAACAGAGAGAGGGTAAGAGGAAGAGATGGAGTGAGAGACGCTGCCAAACGAAGAGAAAATCTGTAAAAGTTGAACGTGTCGAAGACGGGACAGATCTAGGATGAAGAGCACAGAGTAGTGGCGTGAGGTTTTTGCAGTTCAGTCATTGCTGACTTTAGTCAGGGCAGGTTTGGTAGAGTGGTGAGGTCTTTAACACGTCTGCATCGAGTCAAGAAGCCAGTAAGATGAAAAATGGGAGGACAGTTCAAGATATCCCGTATATACTCGAGTATAAGCCGAGTTTTTCAGCAAAAAAATGTGCTGAAAAATCTCCCTATGGCTTATACTCGAGTCACTGTTGGCGCTCGGGCGCTGCGATGGCCCGTGCGCCGACAGGGACGCTTCAGTTATATGCGGCTCCTCAGGGAGCGCATATAACTGATTGCCGAGTGAGCGCACAGTGTCCGGGCGCTGCGCTGGCCTGTCCGCGATCCCTTCACCTATATGCGACTCCTCTGGAGTGCACACAGGTGAAGAGATACCACTGCGGAGCAGAGAGCGAGCGCTCCCTGCGCCGCAGTGGACTCCGGGCAGTTGCAGACTCGCGGCTGTCCGGAGTTTCCTGATGACGTCACCCGCCTGTGTCGGCAAGAAGACAGAGCAGAGCGGAGAGCGCGGGAGACGGAGCAGCGGGGATCCAGGTAAGTGATTGTTTTTTTATTTTGCCTATTATTGCCTACAGCCTGCCTATACCTGCCCTATACCTGCCTACAGCCGGCCCTATACCTGCCCTATACCTGCCTACAGCCGGCCATATACCTGCCTACAGCCGGCCCTATACCTGCCTACAGCCGGCCCTCTACCTGCCTACAGCCAGCCCGATACCTGCCTACAGCCGGCCCTATACCTGCCCTATACCTGCCTACAGCTGCCTATACCTGCCTACAGCCGGCCCTATACCTGCCCTATACCTGCCTACAGCCGGCCCTATACCTGCCCTATACCTGCCTACAGCCGGCCCTATACCTGCCCTACAGCTGCCTATACCTGCCTACAGCCGGCCCTATACCTGCCTATACCTGCCTACAGCCGGCCCTATACCTGCCTACAGCCGGCCCTATACCTGCCTACAGCTGGCCCTATACCTGCCTACAGCCGGCCCTATACCTGCCTACAGCCGGCCCTATACCTGCCTATACCCTGCCTACAGCCTGCCCTATACCTGCCTACAGCCTGCCCTATACCTGCCTACAGCCTGCCCTATACCTGCCTACAGCCTGCCCTATACCTGCCTACAGCCTGCCCTATACCTGCCTACAGCCTGCCTATACCTGCCTACAGCCTGCCCTATGCCTGCCCTATACCTGCCCTATACCTGCCTACAGCCTGCCCTATACCTGCCTACAGCCTGCCCTATACCTGCCTACAGCCTGCCCTATACCTGCCTATGGGGCCATATACCTGCCTATGGGGCCATATACCTGCCTATAATCTGCTTATGGGGGACATATAACTGCCTATTACATGCCTATGGGGCCATATACATGCATTTTGGGACATATACCTGCCTATACCTGCATATAGGGCCATATATCTTCCTATAATTGCCTATGGGGGACATTAAACTGCCTATGTAATTTTATTGGTATCCATTTTTATTTTTAAAATTTACCAGTAGCCGCTGCATTTTCTACCCTAGGCTTATACTCGAGTCGATAAGTTTTCCCGTTTTTTGGTGCAAAAGTAAGTGCCTCGGCTTATACTCGGGTCGGCTTATACTCGAGTATATACGGTACTTGTTGCTCAAAAAGTTTTTAAGCAAATGATAGAAGAGAGATGAAGCGATACTTTAACATGGTCATTTTGACCAAAATGGTGTAATGGTCCAATAGAAATTAATCTAAAAATGATGTATGTTCCTTAAAGCATCACTGTCCTAAAATGGTGCAGTTTTGATGTAGGCATCTATGAAATGTCTGGTTTGGAGGAATAGTGGACACAAAGCAGAGATCTGGGGCCCTCTAGATAGAAATGAAGACAACCGTTCTGAAGTAAAGAGCTATTAGTCAACGCCACTCTTCTTATATGCTATACTAAGTCAATGTAGCTTTGCCCCTAAGAGCTCTGGATCTGAGCTATATAGTGAGCATTCTGCACCTGCTATTCTAATTAGGACAGTGGCACATCTAAAAATATTTCAGATGTTTAACTTGTGACTTAGTTGGAGCTTTCTTCACACTAGCATCCTTGCTTAAATCTTTGAGATCCATGACCGATGTCACAGATTTGTCTTTCATAGATTAAAATAAACCCTGAATGACACCATTGATTTTAATGGTCGTCAGGATTTTATAATTTTTTTTAAGGTAAATATGGTGCTGTAGACTGCCATCAGAAATACTAGAAAGCTTGACCAGAACAAAACCCGGAAATGATAGTGGGAACAAAGTCTTACACCTTAGAGTTATTTTAAAGGGGTTGTCTCATCTCAAAGTTTCATAGGATGCATGAATGAAATAATGCTGCTTTGCTCAGTAACTTCCTGGTCAGGTTGTCTGTAATTAGCATATGAGCTCCGTGTATCCAGATTTCTCTGTTTGTTAGTCTAGATTAAATAAATTATCTTCTCTGAGGTCCTGAGAAGCTTCTGAGCTAATGCAAGCAAAAGCGTAATTACTGTGTTTTGTCTGAAAGTTCCGATAGCACACAAGCTATCACACTGCTGGCCGCGACGTGTGTGATGGCATCACTCTCTGCTATCAGATAGAACAAACAGCAGGGGGGAGAAGTAAACAGGTCGGTCACTTGGGGAACTAGAGAGAGCACAGAAGGTGATAAAATCACTTGTAGCTCCTTAACAAAAAAAGATGAACAAAGCAATATATTTGGAAAACGTCTTCATTTCGTGTTGAAGGCTACATGTAGTGAGACAACCCCTTTAAATATTCGTTATTACTAGTATCAAGTATTATGTTTTGATAAGTTTGTAGTAGTAATTGGTTTTCTTTATTTGTTTAGATTGCTCATTTGGCACACGTTGAGGACGAACAAATTGCAGTTGTACTCTCTTGGCACTTAGCTAGTGATATGGACTGTGTGGTGACAACGACCACTGAGGCTGCCCGTCGTATTTATGATGAAACGGAGGGCCGGCAACAAGTCTTACCACTAGATTCAATTTATCAAAAAAGTCTGCCAAGCTGGGGAAGGTAAAAGCATTTTCTGAAAAATATCTTGGTGTGTTTCTACTACTAATACTGATCCTGCACTGAATTCTCATCCCACCATCACATACTATATTTTGCAGAAATAACTCTCTTATGGCATTCCTCTGCTACTCATAACAACCAGCTGTGTTTTTATAACAAGAAAACATTATACAGTTGTGTGTGCGCACTTAAGCAACCATTTTTATTTCTTTAATGCATTTGAAAAATGTTAACCCCTTAACGACCGCGCACCGTCTTTTGACGGCGGCCGGTGCGGGTCGTTCGTCTGCAGCGACGTCTTTTGACGTCCGCTGCAGACATCGGTTTTGCGGCGCCGCAGCTGCGCTAGGATCGGGGCTGAACTACACAGCCCCGATCCCAGAGCATGTCCTGCAGGCATCGGGGAGCAGAGGAAACCTCCGCAACCCGATGCTTTAACCCTTTGATTGCGGCGGTGCGTTACCGCAGCGCAATCAAAGGGATCCCCTGCTCTGTCGGGTGATCGGAAACGCCGGTCACCCGACAGAGCTCAGGGACCGGCTGCACATTCAGCTCTGGGGACCTAGCATGGCCCCAGAGTTGTCTGTGTAAGAAGCCAGTGATTAGGATGCACTGTGTGCTGTCCTAATCACTGCCTGTGTCAGACTGACACAGATTAGCATGTATTAGCATATATGAATATGCTAATACATTACTAAGTGTAAAAAAAAAAAATTAAAAAAAATGTTAAACAGTTCTCCCTTCATGGGAGTCAAAAAAAAGTACAAAAAAAACAAAAAGTGTAAAAAAAAAGAATAAAAAAAATAATAAAATAAAAATAAATATTTAATAAAAAATTGTACATAAATTACACGCACAAAAAACCTACACATATTTGGTATCCACACGACCGTAATAACCTGTAGAATTAATCTAACAAGTTATTAAGTGTGAAATGTGAATGGTGTAAAAAATAAAATAAAAAAACAAAAAAAAAATTTGTAAAAAAATAAAAAAAAATACTGCAATTATTTATAAGTGTACTTAAACTATTCCCTTTATAAAGTACAACTTGTCTCGAATAAAACGAGGCCTCATCCAACTGCGTCATTGAAAAAATAAAAAAGTTACAACTGTTTAAACGCAAGGAGGCAAAACTAAAAAAAATGTTCTGGTCATTAACTACTTTTCAGGCGTTCGGCTTAAGGGGTTAAAGGGGTTGTCCAGTGGAATACAGTTTCGAAATAATATCTTTCCTAAAGTTATGCACTTTTGTCAAATACTTGTGTTACATTTTCTGTAGGCTTCCAGCAGTTCTATATCTTGTGTTTGATAGAAAATTCAGTAGTTCTTTCATTTAGACACACAGTAAACTGCTTTGTGTGGAGCCTACATGATCAGAGGACTAAAGGAGTTTGACTTTTTTAGGGCAATTTTTAAGGTCACACCCCCTTTGGATCTACATTCTCAATGTTTTCGATGAGGAACATTGACATCTCCTTCTGGCATGTCTATTTTAGTAATTTGTTTTTCTCGTCCGTATCATTGGGGGACACAGCCCTTGGGTATAGGCTGCTTTTAGGAAGCGGCAATAACCAAAAAAAAAAAAAAAAAAAGTTAACTCTCCTTCCAGCATCCTATATCCCAGCTGCAGACACAGCTAATCCGTTTTGGCTTGGTGTCCATAGGAGGCAGATATGACCTGCTGTCTGTGGGCTTTCTCCTCACCTGTCTGGGGGGTCGTCATTGTAGTCGCCACTTTAGACATAATCTCCCTTGAGGGCTCCAGGAACACAGCCTGAGACAACCCCTTTAAACTACATGTAGGGAAAATCTATTACTTTTGAGGTTAAACCATGGCCTCTCCCTTCCCCCAGCCTTCTCATGTATATCATGCAGCCCATAACACTAGTATCTATAGGATATAGTTTTTATAAACTGTGTTTTGGGAAGGCAGTATAGCTTTCAGAATAATCTTCTCCTCTGGGGCTATAAGGAAAATTGCAACTCTAACAATTTCCACCCAACTATATATGGGTGTAAACTGCTGTTTGGGCACATGGCAGAGCATGCAAAGGAGAAAGCGCTATTTGGCTTTTGGAACACAGATTTTCGTAGGAACCATGTCTCATTTGCAGGGCCCCAAAGTACCAGAACAGATGAAACCTTCCAGAAGTCGCCCCATTTTGGATTAAACACCCCTCATGGATCTCCTCTAGTGGTGTATTGTGCATTTTGGGCGCACAGGTGTTCCATAGTTTTGGGGGTTTTTTTAGCATTGGACCATGAAAGTGGAGGCGTGGGGAAACGCAGTTCCGCCATTGCTTCTTGGGCTTCAATTTTATAGTGTTCGCCATGTGGTATAAATGACATAATAACTTTACGATGTGGGTCGATACAATTACAATGATATAAATTTTATATAGTTTCTTTATGTTTTATTACTTTTACACAATAGAAATGCATTTATAAAAAAAAAATTGTGTTTTCGTGTCGTCATAGTCTGATAGCCATAACTTTTTTATTTTCCCGTATATGGAGCTGATTATGAGCTTACTTTTTGCGGGATGAGTTGTCAGTTTTATTGGTACCATTATAGGGTGCATATGACGCTTTGATCACTTTTTATTAAGGTTTTTGTGAGCCGTTTTGAACAAAATACAGCAATCCTGGTACTGTTTTTTTTATTTAGAACAGCGGTCACCATGCAGTATAAATGACATGCTAACTTTACTCAGCAGGTTGAATTACAGTAATACCCAATTTGTATTTTTTGTTTTACTGCTTTTACACAATAAAAACACTTTTATTCAAAAAGAAAAACACGGTTTTGCATCGCAGCAGTCTGAGAGCCATAACTTTTTATTTATTTTTCTGTGTACGGAGAGGTGTATATGCTTCTTTTTTTCGGGATGAGTTGACGTTATTGATCTGTTTTAAATCCGTTTTTTGGAAGGCAGTGTGA
This sequence comes from Phyllomedusa bahiana, assembly GCA_025379985.1. Classification (NCBI taxonomy): domain Eukaryota; kingdom Metazoa; phylum Chordata; class Amphibia; order Anura; family Hylidae; genus Phyllomedusa; species Phyllomedusa bahiana. The sequence continues at coordinate 170,186 of JAODAL010003565.1, forward strand.
AGAAAATACTGCAATCCAGAGTGTTTTTTATTTTTTTTTTTTAAAAGGGGCCCTCACCGTGCAGAACATGACAAGTTATTTTCACTCCTGGTTTGGGGATTTTTGGGAATACCAAGTTATATATTTTTTTAGTTGTAAAGCTTTTAAAACCCCTTTAAGACCTTTGGGGGTTCCATCGCCCCGGGCGTTTGGGGGGTTTCGCACCTGGACGTATGGGTACGTCCTGAGGATCGCCGAACTCAAAGCAGATTCCGCGATCGGCGCGGGGGTGCAGCTGTATATTTCAGCTGACATCCGACCAAACGGCCCCGACCCCCGGACGCTCCCGGGGGGGGGGGGGGGGGGAACCCCGTAATTATCGTGACAAACCGGGGCGCAATAATAAAGGAACGCGGAGAAAATCTCCTCCTCGTCTTGTCGGCGGCAGCAGCGCACGGACGGCGTCCGTGGGCCCCTGCCTCCTTTCGACACAGGAGGGAGAGAAAGCCTTCCGGGGGGTTTTCGTGACGTCACGACGCCCCCCCGGCCCGGGGGCACGCCCCCGGAAACGTGACTGACAGTTGTATGGAACCCGTATACAACAAGCTAGCACTGATTATTTAATGAGAGATCAAAGACCCTTTTAAATCCCCCATGGGGGAAAGTAAAAAAAAAAATGTGAAAAAGTGAAAAAAAATAAAAAAAAAAATGAAAAAAAATAAACACAAAAAACAAAAAATAAAAAAAAAATACGACACCGCCCTTTTCCCCCTTTTCAAACGCAATCGCCCCAAAAAAGATCAAAAATAAATAAAGTACCATTTGGGACGCCGGTGCGTAATGACCGCCCTATAAATCTGTCTGTTAATTAACCGTACGGGGGGAACGCCGTAAAAAAAAAAAAAAAAATCACGTATTAAGATTATTTTTCATCCCGCAGCACATAAAAGGGAAAAAAAAAGCGACAAAACTCCCATAAAATCCAAAGTTGTACCCAATTAAAATTAGTTCATCCCGCAAAAAAAAAAATCCCTTTTCAGCTCTGTATACAGAAAAATAAAAAATGTATAGCTC